>JAPFQT010000168.1:227500-315000 GCA_027627225.1 Congeria kusceri
TTCTAATGAGCCGTGTATAGCGTGATATTCGAATATGCTCTTGGTAGAATATGTTGATGTGGCTTATACACATTCGTATGGAGCATGCTGTTCTAATTTGCGCTATAAAGCCAGCTGTTCTAATTTGCCCTTATTAGCCTGATGTTCTAATGTGTTATTCAAAGGGACATTCACATTTTTAAAATAATTGTCATAGATCTATAAAAGAAAAATGCGCTATATTTATACAAGCTACATAACACTCATGAGCAATAAATATTTTATCAATTTGATGTCGTATATGAAAACTTATCATTTAAACTATAAAGTATAAGTATAAAGCTTTTGCCTGTTATTTTGTATAAATCTATATTACTTACATAGTTTAATAATTCACCATTACATCCGTCAGTCCGTATGGCCGAGCGGTTAAGCGGCCAGTACCGACGGTCGCAGGTTCGAGTCCCAGCGAAGGGAAATGTTTGAATCTACTTCTCTTTTTCCTAATATATTTTTGTTTTGTTATTCCAGATGCTTTACTTTTTGGAGTTAAAATGTTAACAAAGTACATTCTAAATATACAAAAACGTGTCAACAAGTCTTTTTAATATGGTGTGCGGTTATTAGCCTGATGTTCTAGTATTTGTTATTTAGGCTGTTATTCTAGTATGCACTATTGATCCCCGTTTTTGAATATGTATTATTTAGCATTATATATAGGAATAATGAAACTCCAGAGACTTCATCAGGAGAGAAACCCTTATTACCATCCGCTGGTCCTTTATTTGGGTATTATAGTATTTTGTTCGAAGAGGTTTTAAGATTAGAGCATGTATCACCCTTGTATACAATTTAATACGAGTATAAATAGTTAACCTTTGTTACCCGAAGTTAACTATTATCTATTAAATGTATAACATGTGTACATGATACTTTTAACAACCTCTCTGTTATTACGTACTAAGTTGGCTTAAATTAGTTTTCAAATACCAGTTCTCGAGTTATGTAAGTGATTTTTTGCTATCTTAAATTTCAATATCTGTGTGGTAGTTAAATCAAAATAATAATATTTATGCTAAAAATACATACTGTTTCTATTTGACGCAACATACTGTTATACACACGTCGTTTTTCTGATGTTATATTTTTACTTTCAGCAATATAATGGCAAAAGGAGGGTTCTGGCGTGTTGGGTCTGATTCTGATAGGCAAAACTGGCTGTACAGTCATGAATCTTCAGTAAGGCAGGATATGTGCGTAGTACTAACTCGAAACCACAAAGGGTGTCTTATTCCAAACAGCAAAATAGCTTGCCTGTGTTATCCTTTAATTATTTAACATTATTTAACATGTTGCAAGTCACGTGTATTATAATGAGATTAACGTTTATGATTTATTACAAGTACAGTTCCTGAAAATTCAAATTAGTTTATTAAAACCTTTGGGTTCCAACTTTAGTCACGCTCATGATTTTGCTACTTGTATGATACCAACATTTTAACATGTCCGAGACAAGGCCACAAAATTAATGCGCTCCATCGGTTTGTTATGGCTTATTGCGGAAAGTGCTGTTGTCTGTGATCAATGCGGGTTTTTTTTTACATTTGGCAACACAGCACTACAATGTGTTTGAAGGTCAATTATAAACTGTAGTAGGGAATATTGATGACCTACATGTTGACTTTGTAGGCTACGAAGCACTAAAATCGATCGTCGGAACCAAAACGCTGCATCAGGTGTTTTAAGTATTTATTTCTGTACATCCATGCATATGTTTCCTTTTTCATTTAATAGTTTGTTAAAATATATGAATAATGAAACACCATGAGACATCACCAAGAGAGAAACACATGTTAACTAAAACCTGTTCGCTACTAGCAATTTAAGCATTTTTAGTTATAATGTGATCGCCGTAAACATGATATTAAGATGCAACATCACTTACCTGCGAGGAACAATATATTGAAGTACAGAAGATTAGGACTACGTGACAAAACAAGCTGACATTTACAGTGGCCTGCATCTCTATTTAAAATGAGGTCAAACAATAGCCAACACTAATCTATCGAAAGTAGTATATTTAAAGTATGACTTAAAGTTATCTTCGTAACAACACAACTGACTTTCAACACATTCAAACGTTTTCTTTCTTAAAAAAAAATATGATTCTCTTGCTTTTTCTTTTGTCGACAAAAATCCTTTCTACACTGTTGGCGCTTTGATTATTGATGTATGAATAATTGAAAATGCACTTAATGTGTATATACATCACAGTTTTAAACGTATGTACCTTTAGTAATAACTATGATAGTGCGTACTATACGCTATTGTGATGTTTATTTCATATATTATTTTAGAAATAGTTAATGATTGATTACCGGAACATTTTGTTTATATTTAAATAAAGGTTTTGAATTAGAAATCATTACAATGTGCATAATGCAAATAACTGATTTGAGTCACATAAAATACATTTTAGATTCTGTGTGAAAAGGCATCTGAGGAGAAATGTAGAATCTTGACGTTGATGGTTTATGGTCCGGTGATCAGAAAGAAACAAACTGACTCATACAGGGAATTAGGTAACTTAGCGACTTTACTGAATCGTGGTTTCGTAACAACTATTGGCACCGGGAGTAAGGCAGAGGGCCTGACGTGCTTATGTGAAAGTGATACGGACTATATGCAGGTAATAGAAGGTGTCATCTGCCTGCAAAATGGCATTGGCCGTTGCAATCTTCCAGGGGAAACCACTTTGTTTGTGTTAAATTTGCGGGTAAATTATCCAGGACACTGTAGACTTATGCTCAACAGCCAAGGTGGACGTATTCCGGATCTCCTGCATAATGCCCTCTGCGATGATGGAAGTGGAGGCGCTCTCTTAAGCAGTGATTTATTTGTTAGTGAATTTTCAAATTAATAAACATTATCAGCAGATAAGGTGCGTCGTGAACGAGCTGGAGCTTCAATACGGTTTTCAATAAGCAGCCATATTCATATGGAAAAAGTTTTTGCACTACGTTGTCACTGCCCCAGCATCCTGCAGAGATGGGCAGACAGACCTCTTCATTGGCCACCGCCGGATATCGTTCAGAAAGTCGTATCCATGGGGGTATTTGTGTCTCCTGTTGGTTTTAAAGAAAGTGAATAAATGCACGTGGAGTGGATTTGTTTCAATTTGTTTCAACACTGGGCAAACCGAACTCATTAAAAATCCTAATGATACTCAGACCAAACTATATGTTCTTTTAAAAATTATAGTTAAAGAAGTCTTGATTCCTAATAATAAAGAGGTTACCTCATACACGCAGAAAAACATAATATTATGGCTAGCGGAAAACAACCCTCAAACTTTGTTTCATAAGAGAAGTTTGTTTCACTGGCTGCACGAAGGATTGAAAGAGCTTAGAACTGCAATATCTACGAGACAGCTGCCATACTATGTGGCACCTGAGAGAAATTTGGACTGGAGGGTGAACAGCAGCGTATATGGGTAGAACCCATCAAGGACATAATGAATGAAGGTCCGAGTATAGTACGGAGATTACAGAAAATACGACAGGCCGTTATCCCGTATCAGGAGCCACTACTGTGGTACAGCAAGATGCGAATGGAGCTGGAGTTGCTGCATCTGGAGTGCGATAAGAGAATACCCCACTTCGCGGATGAGAACGTGGAGACGGATGTAACGCAGACGTGTGAATGATGTAGCAATGGAGATCAATCAGCGACTGTACGTGGAAGGTAATGGCGTTAATAATTTGAAACATTATTAATTAGAGTGTTGCAGTAACGACAATTGGTGTAAATAAAATACGCATAAACAATCCAATTGAAAAACAATACACTGTACTTGTTTTTACATATTGTATACTATACGTATAGGTGCGCGATGGGCCCGTAATGGCACACCCTCGGCAGTAATGGCCCGAGGGCTTCAGCCCGAGTGCCATTGCATCAGCAGAAGTTCCAATACGGACTCATGGCACACCATTACCGTTTTGTAACATTTTGTTACATTCCTTTGACGCAAATATTTATTTTCAATAGACAAGGAATATATCCACTGCATAATTTCATGCAATTTATCATGCCACTTATATTCAATGAATGTTTTATTAGTTATTTCTATGTGAAAAGTGAGTCAAAATTGATGTTACTTAATGTGACGTCACGATGACGTTTTAAATGTATTTTGTTTACATTCATACCTGATGAAGACTTTTGAAGTCGAAACGCGTTGTGGTTTGGAGTTTGTTCTTTTTCTTTTTATTTATATGTTACATCAAGATTCTTTTTAACATGCGCTCTGCAGCTGTCATTTTACGTCGCTAACTGCAATCGCCGTTAACGACAGCACGAGAAATCGATCGTATGCAAAAATACCCATATTTCGGCCCACCGGAAGTAGAAAAACCCATATTTGGCACACCAAATGTGTATGCCCGACGCTTTGAATACCGTATCCGGTAAAAATCTACGTAAATGTGTTACTATTCATCGTAAGGGATGTAATAAATGTATTTATTTATAGTAGCATTTAATTAAAAGTTGCCGATTACGGCGTAGTTGTGTTCTTTCATTATTCAACAACAAGGGAAATTAGCTCTAGAATACATTATTTGAAGAATTTAATAATATATGTACCTGACCAAAGTAAACGCATTGAATCATATAATAAAATTATAAAACTATATCGGTATTACTTTTATTTCAATGTCTTATCAGCAGTCACACCAACTATCAGTTCGTGTATGTATTATTATTGCATGAATTACCACCGGATGATCCTGTTTGGATTGATATGATTGTAGTTTTATTACACTTTATGTACAGAAGCTATATAAAGAATTGATATTCAAGCCTTTCAGTAGTTTGTCACATGTATCTTGGACGGAAGAACCCACACATGTATATGTATACATATGTCGACTGTGCTGCGTTAACACAAACAACCAATCGACATTTATATAACGGCTAACAACAATTAACGGCACTATATTTGGAATTCCAACTTTTTAGGAACACAAGTTTCCAGTTACAAAACTATATTGTTATAAATGTAGCCACTGGAAAACATGGAAATAAACAATAAACTCGCATTGTGACCATAATCATTTAAATGGGAACGAATTTCAAAACAAAGTTATGCAGCGACGTATGACTTAGAGGAAATGTTTTGATAAACGTCTTAAAGTAGCTATTGGTTGGACAAGAATTGCTTATAATATGCTATTCAGTCAGAACAAATACGAGTGTCAAGCAACATATACCTTTTTAATAATCAGAAACGAGACCACAATGACCAATCGTGGGATCGAAATAGGGATGTCAATTCAAATTGGTAGCGTTTTAAGTGTAATAGAGTAAAAATATAAACAGTGAAACACCCTTTGTTGAATTTAAACAATGTGTTATTTTTCAAATTTTAATTGAATGTCTTTTGTAGTTCAAATGTCGCTAGACCTTTGAATCTAAACTGTTATATGAAATTTTAAGTTAAAAATAGCGATAAATCTGTCAAAATACAAAACTCAGTTATGGGTATATTTTTACCCGATGCTGAAGTTTATGACAATGTTATATGCCAAGTTTCAAGTGATTATTCTTTGTAGCTTTGAAGTTAAAAGGCTTTGCAAACGAAACTTTAACCAGACAATCTAATTAAAAAAGGGGCATTACTCTTTGAAATTTGTTGCACATGATGTTGGAGTAAAACGTACTCGTAGATTCCAAGTTTTAAATGAATTTCTTATGTAGTATCAATAATAATGTTTAGTGTGCATCAATAATTTTTCATGCATATTAATTTAGAAAAAAAAAACATAGATTTTAGTTATGTGCATTATCAGGACTTATTCTTTGTCAGAAAATAATATACATTTTTATTATAATGCGTTTATGTCAGCTGAGAAAGTTGCTTTCAGGTTCACCTGCTCACTACAAATCTGCTTTGCACCAATCAGATATCATATTTACTCGTTAGTGATAGCGTTAACATATATGCTCTGGATGGTGTAAAAGACCTTAACCAGTCAAATGCTAGTATGTTTCTCGTTATAAACACACTTCAACATACAAAGGAAGCATTTACTTCAAATATGTGAATCGCCAAACCCATGTCAAGGTTTCATTTGACAATACTGGGTCTGCTATACCAAAACTTTTACCAAGTTCAGACGTGGATGCCGACTCCGGGGCAAGTTGAAAAGCTCACATTCTTTGAAATGTCGAGCTAAGAAATGAAATGTACTCATTAAAATATATAATACAGCACAACAGTTCTGTATCGCATGTACATTACTACTTATATAGTTCTTAGATAACACTAACATTATGCTATTTACTGCTAAACTTGATATGAGTATAGGTTTATGTAACACCATAATTAGCATTTCTAGTTTTCTTATTAACACACATGTACACATTACATTAATTTCCTTTACCAACAATGTAAATTTCCAGCGCGGATACAGGATTTTGCGTTAGAGAGGGCATAAATATTCAGTAACTGATACAACCTGTCCACAAACCGTTTTTAATCTTATGTGTTGGGATACATATAGTAAAGGTGCGAAATGGCAGAAAATAACACTTTAACGAAGAAACGAAATGTCAGCAAATAAGGATCATTATAAATTACAATTTTATGTTGAATGTATGCAACTAAAGTACATCAAAAATGTTTCGAAATGCTTAATTCGAATATAAAATAATGTTAGGACGAGCGGTTTCCAACCACTTCGAGCAATTGAGGTTCCAGGCTCCAGTGACTGCCTGTCTAGGTATACGATATACATAGGCAGTACTCCAGATAATCTTTAATAATGTCGGTAAATGTAAGCTAACTCATGAAAATTTTTTAGTAAATGTACACTCTTTCCAGAATGTAAGGGGGTAAATGTTCACTCTATCTATGATATGTGGTGGTAAATGTACTTGCAGCAAAATATAACAATACGTGAAAGAAAAAAAAAAAAGAGTATTATCATAATGATTCTTAAAAATCAACTAAAACCATTTGAATACAATATTAGTAAGAATTCTGAACAATTTAAGACTTGTATTGCTAAATACGAAACATATCAACAGCACATTAGGCCACGGTTAGGAGACTCACCGGACCACCTCATTAAGAGGTTTTAAGAAGACTTTCGGTGGTGACCGGCGAAATGGTCCGATGGAGTAAATTTTTGATAAACAGTAACCACGATTTACATATTTTGTATTATATTCTCATGATAAAGGTGTTTTGTTTAAGAAATCGATCAACGACATTACCAGTAGGAATGATACAAGAACACTCGTTCGCAGTTTCGCTAAATTATGTATCAAAATAAAGGCGGTAGGAATTTTATAAACTAAAGACGTTAAAAGAATATGTTTATGTGCTGACATTTAATGATCTGAGTTGTTACTACAACCCATTTAAAAGGACCATATCGACGGCATTTCCATTTTTTCGAATGTATAAGTCGGGAGGGGTATTTATGCAACCATTACATCATGCCTGATGGGTGTTTCAGCCTGCTTGCTGACTGTTTCAACATTCATGTTGACTGTTCCAACATGCTTACGGATGGTTCCACCGTGCTTGATGACTGTTCCAACATGCGTGTTGGTGTGTTTATTATGACCCATCATAATTACATGTAATATAATTATAATTATAGTGCTATCTTTCTTCCTTATAAATTCTAACATGCTTCCCTTGTCATCAATGGGTTTTTTTGTTTGCTCAGTAACACCGAGAACGCAATACCCAACCACAATATGTTTAACCACTATGCCACATGCAAGTTGGCAGTAAGCAACAGGCCACAGGCCCTAAGCAGTAAGCGGAATGCGAGATACAAAATTGCAAAGCGAATCACGACAGAAGGTGGCGGTCGTTCGTTTTCCGTAATTGGAATAATTACTTGTCGGAGAAAATTGCCGAAATTATAGGATTGAACAGTCACATAAAATCAAAGTAACTTTGCATTGTTTGGAATGTTCTTTTGAATTTAAATGAATACTACCATTTAAAAGTATCAAACTGTGAAGGTCGTGCATGCATAATAATTAACCAGTACAGATAAATATCGTGCACTTGTCTTAGTATACAAAGTCTAGATTTTATACATTATACTTATAAACATTGTAAGCACATATATACTAAAGTATACTTTGAACACTTTTTACAACTATATTCAACCATAATACGTATAATGTTTCGAATAATCGAGTCGGCTTTTTAATGATTTTTATACAGTAAATTTGAGTTTTGGTCACTATATAAAAATATCTCTACATATCAATGTACCGTATATATTATTGTAACATTATTATATATGCACATAATTCTTTTAACTCTGGTGGTAGTTATTTTACATTCATTCCATCACATAACATTGATGTTATCGTGTTTTATGATGTGTATCGTCCCTTTAAATTAATAACAAGTGTTTATCTTTTCATGTTGGAAAATAATTTAGTACATGTTCACTGTAAAGCATAAATATAATTCTAATAAATTTCGTTATAACAAATGTACATAAAGTGTATGTGTGATGTAATGTACTGACTTTTGCAGTTATCAATTTGGTTTTCCGAATCATATGCCGGACAGAACTATATCCATATCTGGATATTTGTTATATTTTAGTATATAAACAAAACAATAATAATTAACAATGATTACACTATGTTTTAGATCAAGGGCGTGTTGTATTATTTTATCATATTTTAGTCAGTTATAGTAATACTAATGCTGTGAAGAATATTTAAATATGTACAAGTAACAAAAGTACGTATTTAATGTCTAACACACCACCGATTTGAAAAGATTCTACTGTTCTCCTGTGTCTCCGAGTTATATTATTGATTTTTCCAAGCAAAAGACAGTGGACAACTTACTTTACGATTATCTAATCGTGGTCAAATGTTAAATCAATGTGTTTTATAAATAAAGCCAAATTGTTTTGACGTTTTTAAATTTCAGTGAGAAAGGTATAAATGACATATACAAACCGATGTTAAACATATTTTTCGTAAAGTACCGTTATCTATCGTTTCGTTTCGTTTATGTCGTATTTAGGCTGTTCTATATTGCTTATTGCTTATTGCTTAATGTTTGCTTGCAAATTAAATTCGTCTTCTGTGTTAAATGATTCAATCGCGTTTTATTCACATTTATATAAATAGTTCACACATCATGGTGTCATTGGTTTGCCCATAATATAAGTACGCCACTAACAGCCATCAACCAGTATATATCAACATGCATGATGGCATTGTCAGCTGGAAATATGACATCGTCATCAAGCAAAATGAAAGTGTCATCAAACACAAAATCTGCGCCAGCTAACACAATGACCATATCAGCAAGCATGTTGAAACACCAATAATGTAAGTTTGGCCTAAATACCTCTCCATACATAACCTTACCTATGTTTCATACACGAACAGCGATCGATCTTCTGCTATTCAATAACTTGTTCTAATATTAAAATATCGATTCATTAATACCTGTATACAACTTTAGTGGTATTTATGTTTGTGAATATTAATGTAAATGTAGAATCAGATTAAAGCATGAGGATTCTAATCGCATATCTAGTGTCTCAATCACGCATCGTTCCAAATGACAATTGACAATATTTGAAAAGCATTGGATCATTGATGCTTTAGGTTTTAATATGTTATAGTGAGTCCATTAAACATTGCCATTAAAACAGTGTATCGTTAAGATTTTCTGTCACTTTCACCTTTGAACAGAACTTATCCGATTTTGTACAACATTGCATTTTCAATCAAATACTTGATAAACAATATTAAAAATAAGCTTTAATGCGGTACACAATATTTGAACTACACTTAAAATATATAGGCATATACAAATACATTTACTGTAACAAATGAATTCATAGAAAGCTATTATATTTTACTAATTAGTAGCACTAGCCAAAAGAACTACAAAACATTTAAATTAATTGTCATCTAATTTTATAAAACACAACAGTACATAGAACAAATCTGAGCAATAACATGAATATGAAGTATTTACAATCGCAAACGCAAAAACAAAATGAAACGTGAAAAGTCCACGAAAAATAAAATTTTCGAACAAAATGCATAAAAGTCAGCACAATAATAAACAAAGTTCTGGATGCAAGGTGAAGGTCATAAAACTATGGCTAGGATTCACACTTAAGTACAACTTAAGTTAAGAAATTGGTTTTTTAGTTGTTAATTAGGACATTGCAGAGAACTGACCCTGAACAGAAGTTTGTTTATGTAAGTAAAAATGTTTAACCGCAATAACAAGAGCTCCATCCACTATTGAGTTATTAAGCAGAATGCAAGTAATGGTGTCATTGACCTCATCCATCCCCTAATTAAAAACAAGCGGCGTCTCTTGATCTTGACCCCACCACAACAATATGCAACCCCATGCAAGGTCTTGCTATAATGTATCTCTATGTGAAGTTGTATTACAATAGCTCAAATAATTATTGCGTTATTGGGCCGACACCTTTTTCTATAAATAACAGTAACCTTGACACCTACCTATCCCATATGCAATCCCAAGTGAGGTTTCAATATAAGGTATATACATTTCAAGTAACATTACTATATCTCAATTCGTTCTTGAGCTGAAAATCGTAGACCGTTTGTTTTATGTTTAGCAATTGTGACCTTGACCTTGACCCCATCTCCTCATATGCAATTCCCAGCAAGGTCTCAATATAATCTTATCTACATGAAGTTTCAATAAAATATCTACATTCATTCAAAATGTACTGAGTGGAAACCGTTTTTCTAGTAATGGTGACATTGACCTTGAACAAATGCAATCGCGAGCGAGGTCTAGTTATAAGGTATCGACATATGAAGTTTCATTACAATACGTCAATGTGTTCTCAAGTTATTCAGCGAAAACCATTTTTCTATTTTTAGTAATGGTGACCTTGACGTTGACTCCATACACCCCATATGCAATCTCAAGCGATGTCTCAATATAATACATATATCTATGTATGAAGTTTCATTACAATTTCTCAATGTGTTATCAATTTATTGAGCGGAAACCTTCTTTATTTTTGGTAACAGCGACATTCACCCCACCAACCTATATGCAATACCAAGCGAGGTCTCGCTATAGTGTATCTATATATGAAGTATCATAACAATAACTTTATTCGTTCTCGAGTTATAAAGCGCAAACAAAAAGTTGACGCCACCACCCCGCCCATCCAAAAACGACATTCCCCTGTCTCATAACCGAAATTTTGTTAAAAATAATTTTATACATGTAGATCATATAAGAGATACTGAACTTACTTTACACATGAACTTGTAAACAGCAGATTTCTTCGAAAAGTCCTTTATAAAAAATATCAAAGAAGTTTCAAATAACCATATAATTAACAACGTAATGCAACTGCGTATTTTATTTTATTTCTATCAGCGTTCCTGTGATGACTATATCGTCTTTGATATTTCTTATCTATCGACGGTTTCCTTTCTCGTGGTCACTTCCTGAGTCAATAGATCTGCTATGCCACTTGTGTATGAAAATATAAATTTCGTAAACTGACTGGTGTTACTATATACGTGTGTTTGCATGTTATTGGAGTCTATTTAAGGATGTAGTTATTTTCGGATATAACGATATTAATTATGTGGTCCACTGAAGTATACAATGCTTCTTCTTGGATGATAATGACTTTTTCATACATATAAACACAACTACTACCAAGAACTTAAGCAAAATATTAAAGCGTTGAATATTTAGCAATATAATAAACTGAGTATCATGTGTGGATATCACATCAAAAAATTTTGAAAAATGCAAAATGCATTCCTGAACGAACACTTGCATAAATTGCATTACGTTTTAGTTTACTTAGTGCTATATGTGTGCACCTCTCGTCTTTGTGTCATTTGCAACCACCAGCAATCTCGAGATTGGCGACACGATGAGAATTGACGGAGAAGACATTCCGATTTTATTTGTGCCTACCACAGTCCCGTCGGCACTTATCTGCACGATGGATCCAGTCTTCTCACTGCAAACATTAATACAGTCGAGGCAATTTCAGCTCTTCATGTGAAATCTTGACGGGAGGATGTTTGCCTTTGATGTAACATAAGATGACCACGTTATTGTAATTTTCCGTTATCACTAATGTTTGTTTGCTTTGTAAAAACGCAATGTCGTTTTCGCCTGGCTTATAAACCCGTTCAGGAAGTCTTGGAATGAAGTCCGTTTCTTCCCCACTCAGTGAAAGCATTCGGATCGATCTCTTATCTTTGCGGTACAACACATAACTTCCTTATTCATGTTCGTCGCGGAGGTATATTGCGACACAACATTCATCGATCGTTTAGACGTAATTGTATTATCTGTTCTAAAACTCAGTATTTCAATTTTGTCCCTTTCACTTGTTACAGCAATCGTAATTTTAGACATAACAGCCATACTGAAAGGCATCATATTGCAGAACTTGAATGTGCCTTGTATTGTCATATTTGTTGAGAAAATTACAATCTTTTGATTCATGGAATCGATTGCAGCTATTTGCATGTCATTGACAAATTCCAATTTGCAATAGCGCGGTTTTCCGTCGTCATAATTATTTTGCCTCAAAACAAGTTTTTCAGTTTTTTGCCACTTTTATTTTCTTCTGCGGATACCTTTTGTCAGTATTTAACTCTCCAATTTTTCTACAGTAAAGCAGTTTCTCAACAGAATCATGGAATTTAATTGAAATTTCATCCTCAAAATTCAAACTGTTGTGCTCACCTATTTTATTCTTGTATGACTGTAATTTGTTGACCAGTATCACTAGCATTTTGTTTGCTGGCGTTGTTGTCCTTGTTCCTCTCCAAATCTGTGATACTATATCGATATCGCTTTTAATGTCATTACAAAATTTTCTTTTGGGATGAGTTTCCTCTGTCAACTCTTTTCTACGCCTTAAGATTAGCTGTCTCACGAACTCGCAGTTCATCAAACAGTTTCAGGACACTGTCTTTCATTGAGTCAATCTGAACAGGAATAGTTTTGGACGGTTCGTTTACTACTTCCAGTCGTTTGTCATATTGTTCACGCAACGTGGTGGCATCGGTCTTTTTTTCTTCTAAGCACAGTGTATGTCATTCGTCCAAAGGGAGCATACGCTTTGGATCGCAGTGTCGATGATCTTCCACTACACATTTTGCACAGCAGTTACAAGTGTGGTTCAGGAAGAACAACTAGTAAGCCATGTCATGTTTGTCAGAAATAGTTTATCCGCTTTTTCGGTTTGAAGCTTCAATGCATGCAATTTCGTGTCTCAACAAATCAACCATCTTGTGAACATCAATTATGCATGATAAACGCAATTTTTTTCTTACAATCGCTACAGTGATATTCAAGATCTCGAAAACAACATCTCCCACAGACGAAATCGTAGCAAGAACAATGATCGGAACCATGGTTTGTGCTCTCCGATTTCACTACTTGATGCACATGCCACCCGTTTAAAATGTTGAAACATTAGCGTATTTAACTCATAAATGTGCAAAGTTGGTTTCCACAAGTTATATTGACATATTATAAAGAGCTGTATAATTACTGAAGCAAAGGTCGATCATCAATACTATATAAGTTTGAAATGTAAGATCAATATGCTGAAGAATGGGTCAATTTTATCCAGTTATCGGATTCCAGTCAACGTTTAGAAATCCATAACTACATGGTAAGTCAACGTATAAATGCTGGCTCATAAAAATCTGTTATTCTCTATATATCACGTCAGGTCTATTTATCGTGTGTGTTGTGCGTGTTTGTGTGCGGTTGTCTTTCATCGACATGTAACCGGTTGAACTTTTTATAGTTGAGTGTAACCTATCGATAATTGAGTCGATCAAACAGAGCATTTATCACGATTTGTGGGAACAGATTCAGCCATTTTAGTGGCAGTCTATTTAGTCATTTATATCAGTTTTATGAAGGTATTTGTATTTAAATTATGTAAGTGTATTATTGGGATTTTAGTCTAGTTGGCCATTGAACGGTGCCTTTGTCGAATATTGTATTAATTGGAGAAAATATGTAGTTTTCTCAGACTCTGGTATTTTGTGATGGCAGCATAATTGTATATTAGCGACCACAATCAAAAACGCCATTTTGTTTTTGCATTCTACCGTATTGTAAATATTACATTGGAATAAACGCCAGTTTCAACACAACAAGGTGAGTAAATATTACTTTCTCTATATTCTGTTATTAATAAAAGAATGTTTTCATGTATATTTTGGTAATGAAGCTAGAATATGTTTCAGAAATCGTTTTATGCAATAAGCTTCCGGGTGTTCGGAAGGCATTTTGTCAATATACATGGGTTGCCAATAACCATTATTCTCGCGATATCGTGTTTAATCGTAATTTCCGGTGACATATTTGTAATGTCTGCATATTTGCGCACCTGCTGCATGGAACTTTTCTGTGTTTAACCACTTTTTTTCCAGTACTAATTGCATAAAATTGTACTCTGGTGGTGGATAAATAGGTATTTTATGACGAACCCCACCTCCCTCGTCAATATTTACTTGATTTTTGAAGAAATTTTCTACAGAAACGTAGACGAGTGACGTCACACGCACCTGCTATGTTTAGAATCCGCCCACTGGTTGGCAAAAGGTGGTGCGCATAACATTCGCATATATAGAGAGTGTTGAAAAAACATTAGTTAATTTTCACAATAATTAAATGTTTTAAAACATGTTGGCACATAATAATGTTATAATAAGATATATTGCATTATAGTATGAATCGTTTCTTTTTATAATTATTGTTTACTAATGATGCATTTAAAAGAAATAAATTCATTGTGCCCAATATCCATGTATGCAACACTCATACAAGACAAAGTTGTTGTTCGTGACAAAATAAAATTCAAAATAAAATATCCATTTAAGTTAACTTATTCCAGAATACAGGGCACTCAAGCAAATAAAGATGTAAAGCAATTATAATGGATCATGCCAAATAGGCTTTACGTAATACATTAATTAAATATTGAAACCTTACCAGAACCTACACAGGTCAGAAAAACCTTACCTGCTTATATATTTTAATCCACTTTCATAAAAATAAAATGGTTTCTACTTAATCTTAATTTGTATGTTTTCACCAGCTTGTGCATATTTCACACCCTACACATCGTTTAATAATTTCATCCGGCGTTTAATTGCCCCTTTGTTTGAACACAAACTCATTATCTCATTGTGACCAGATACTGCCCAGACAGTTACTACTAACAACATGGTGTCAAGTTTGATCTAAGTGCCCTAAAACCACAGGTGGCAGACGTACACATGTCTGGACATTTAACAAAATGTATTATACTTCCATTGTATTTAGCAGTCATTTTCATGGATAATATAAATGCCCGAAAATACTGAATTCCTGCTCTTTTATAATGTATTGTAAAAACGATGCTCATTAAATTTTGTAAATTGCTAAGAAATGTTCTGAGAAGCAAGATGTTTAAATCGTTTAAGAATAACATGTTTTATTGCTATTGAAAACGCGATAAAATTTAAACATGGTGCAAATTTGCTATAAAACATTTTATTTTTAGAACATATAAAAACACCACCATCTTAGATCGCCTATGATTTCATAAATGTATAGCATTATGAGCATCATTAAATAATTATAATATATAACCATAGGCCAAGGCTGGCGCTGGCTGAAAATTTTCTTGAGCCAATTTTTCGCGAGGTTGGATTTGCTTATTCGCGTGGTTACAATCAATAAATCAGGGTAACATTGTTTTGCTACGTAAATATGATTAAACATTAATGTAAATATTAAATCACATTAATAGAAATAAAATAAACAAGTCAATAAATGAGGTAAACAACAAGTTCTTTCATACATAAAAAGCATATTTATTTTCATTTAATTTTAAAAGAATACATCAAAAGTTAAAGAAAGTCACTGGTCTGCTGCATATAAATGTCTTATGCACATGAAATGAAGTCTTGTTCTGTAAGCACTGAAATATATGTATATACCCTCACATCTATGCTACATAAGTCTTTAATCGTTATAATAGAGCATTAAATTACAACAATACATGACAGAATAGATACCGACTTTGTGTAAAAACATTTCCCTTTGTCGCTTTGCTAATTAACTCCATTTGTATAATCATGCACAGTTTGGTTTTAAAAAAGGGAGTTCCACAGTAGATGCTATATTCGTGTTAAATGCAATAATTAGTAAAATATTAAATGAAAATGGAGACTAGCGTGTGCGTTCATTGATTTTAAAAAGGCATTCGATAGTATCTATAGGAATGGTTTATGGTATAAATTATTTTAACTTGGAATGAGAGGTAAAACATTACGGGTAATAGGGGATATGTACTCGAGTGCGCGCATGCATAAAAGGATATAAATCGTATTCAGAATTCTTTGAATGCTCTATAGGTTTAAAACAAGGTGAAGTAATGTCCCCAATATTGTTTTCTCTTTTTTTAGAAGACCTAGAATTATTCCTTTGCGACGATTGTAATAGTGGCATATCCATAGATGATCTTACATTTATTGTAATGCTGTTTGCAGATGATATGGTTATCCTTGGGAAAACCCCAACATATCTCCAACATAGTCTAAATCTTTTACAAAATTACTGTCATACGTGGAGACTTGAAGTAAACCCGGACAAAAGTAAAGTTGTAGTGTTCATAAAACGGGGTCCTTTAAAGTTTGATGAAAAGTGGTTTTACAATAACATCCCATTAGAAACTGTAGACAATTTCCACTATTTAGGAACTGTTTTTAACTATACAGGTAGCTACATGCTTAATTGTGAAACCATTTCTGGCAAAGGACTAAAGGCTCTAAATACTCTTACGAACAATATCAAAACAGCCCTTCTAAAACCTAGTACCATATGTCAATTATTTGACGCATTTGTAGGATCAGTATTGAGCTACGGTTGTGAAGTATGGGGTTTTGGCAAATCTGCAAAAGTAGAGAGAATTCATTTAAAATTTTGTAAAAACCTTTAAGTAAAACAATCTACATGTTCAATTGCTGTTTACGGAGAACTTGGCCGATATCCACTGTATATCACTAGACACACACGCATTATTAAATATTGGTTAAAAATATTAAATAGCTACACTATTATTATTAAGAAGTTATACAAAGCATTGTTAGATGATTGCATTAAAGGTAAATCTAACTGGTTAACCACTGTTAAATCTCTTTTAGATAGTAGTGGTTTCTCATATGTTTGGGTTACCCCCTATCTAGTTAATAGGAATTGTTTCCATCTAGATTTTAAACAAAGACTGCTAGATCAATTTAAACAGTCGTGGTATACTGCTGTCAATAACAGTCGAAGTTTGTGCACTTATAAGCTGTTTAAAATTGATTTTGACTTTGAATATTATCTTGATAAAATACCTTTAAGATATCGTATTGCATTATCTAAACTGAGAGTGTCATCTCACCAATTAAAAATAGAAACAGGCCGACACGGCAATAACAGAATCGAACATTGTAAAAGATATTGCACTTATTACAATAAAATTGATTTGGAAGACGAATATCATTTTATATGCATTTGTCCTCAGTATAGTGACATTCGGAAGACATATTTAAGTAAATATTACTATACTAAACGGTAAACCTAGTGTGGTCAAATTTATTAGCCTATTTAAATCAAACAATTATGAAACAGTATTTAATTTGTGTAAATATACATACCATGCTTTTAACAGACGAAAAGGTATGATTAATACTGTACAATAGTTGCAATAATTTGTGTTCTCTACAGTTGCATGTATTAGTGTACATAGTGCACATACATTGATTAAGCTGTCTCGTATTTTTGTCTTATGTTTTCGTATGAAATCTACAAGTCCCTCCTCTGGGCAAGCACTTTATTAAAACACACTTGTCGTAACTTTCTCTGGATTTTGTTTTTTTGCTATGCGAACTAGAAATAATAAATGTTATTTGTTTTATATACATATTAGTATTATAAACTGTGTATATATGTACATATGTTATAAGGTGTCATGTGACTATTATTATCATTCATTGGATCATGTTACGAAACACACGTATATGTTTAAGTAACGAAATAAATATGTTGAATCTTGAATCTATAATCCCTCCTTTAGTCCTCTCATTAATCCATAAAAACTTTCATTACAAATTGATTGAGTCGCCGCCTGTGTCATAATCAACCACAATCGGGAGCAATTAAAATACAAACGGACGACCATAAACATTGTTTTCACAAGAGCCATTTCCCACTTTACACCAATTAACACCACATGAGGTTAATCGTGACTGTGTCTTATCGAATCATTACTCGCATTATCAGCTGAAACTATTTAGACTGTAAACCAGTCTGAGCAGACCTCGCTCTCGCGGGACTTCGCTACTTTCGTTTTCTTTGTTTTCAAATCTGGTTTTTCCAAAGTTTCAAAGTTGGGGGTTTCGGGGTGATTGAGCCAATTGAGATTTTATTGAGCCAATTTGTGAATTATTTCGCCAATGGCTACAATGGCGACCTATGATAGGTATGTTTTAAAATTATACAACCTTGTTGCACTAAATAAAGACAATAATTTAAAATTTAAGATATTTAAGAAGTTAAATGTACATACCCGATATTTGCAAATTAAGTACAGACGCCTTTAATTGTTTGTTCTTTTTTCGAGTTATAAGTAATGAGTTCATCAAATTGTGTATTCCAATGTGCTAGAAAAATTATAAATCATATTTAAATATTGTCTTTTAACAAGTATTACGCTACAGGTTTTTTTAATGTTGATATTACATGGCTGATCAGTACATTCGTTGTATGTTACAATGCACCTCCTGCAACTTTATTTCATAAAAAATAACACACATTAGCATAGACTGTGCATTCATAGCATTACTGTTTTGATACAAATTATCAGGATTCGTAAAAAACATAATCATTTTTAAAAATAAAAGTTCTTCTATTCGTGTCTAAAGTAAATTTAACGGAGAAGTTATGGCTTCGTTCAAAACATTGAAACTTTTTGTTTAACCTGCCCATTTGATATATTAATTTAGTTTATTATATACTTAAGTCGGTAAATTTATTTGTAGTGTTTTAATATGTATTTCAGAAATTCCGATCGATTTATCGAGTAAACACATGTATGTATGCATGTTTTCTGTATCTGTAACCAGCGCTTTTGCCAACCAGTCAGTGCGCATGCGCGAAAAATCACCATGGTAAACAATAACAATCAACGTTCCTATACGATTCGGTCAATGTCATATCATATCGAGGACGCGAATTTCCCGCGCAAGTGTATTTCGTAAGCTGAGTCTAAGGGAATTTCCAGGTGATACCGGAAGTCGTCGAATTTCAATTTTTAGCTTTCGGTTTCATGTCAACAAACACGATTTCAACGAATATCATAGTTTGGGCGTATATTGTACGTTTAATGTATGTTGTAGAATTAATCTCACAGTATGTATGATTCGTTTAATGCCTGATTAGTGACTATATCTGTAATTCATTTAAGGAAATATCTACGTACTTGGAAGTTGTGTAAGTTCAATATATGTAGACTGTAATTAGTAATTACATTTTAATTTTCAAATGGTCCAGAGAGAGCTACATTTATGTTTTGTTAACCTTGAAAAGTATTATTAGTTATTTCAAATTTTAGTTTGAATACGTTCTTGTAAATTGAATGTCGAAGTTTAACTATTAATATTGTTTTATTTTAATTTTCTGAAGCATTTTGGTTTTCTATCAATGACAAAAACTCAAGAAACTAATCCATTTAATTCAAATTAACTATACAAATTCAAATTGTTTATTGTTTTATTTTCATAAAATGTATAGTTACCTTGATGCAAATTATTAAAAAAATACTTTATTTGGAATATGAATTGTTAATATAATTTTTCTACTGCTCTCACGGGTCCGATAGTCGGACCCGTTCCCAATGCCAAATATGCATAATTTTTCCCAATTCTGACCCCAAAATTCCCAATTGTAAAAAACCTGTATTTTGTTTGAAAATGAAAGTGCAAATACGATTTTTCAATACTTTACAACTAAATATAAGGAGGTAAAGATATTTTTCAAGTTATCACATATTTTTGCGACCTACGTAGTGTAGGCACAACGAGATGTTTATTAACACATCATTTAAAGTTAAATCATGTAGACAGTAGATCCCACAATTTTATTTTGGTGAAGTTATCAGATTTGGTGATGCTTTTTTTTTATAAATATATATCTACTTTTAGGATATGAGACATGCATATTATTTCAAACTCTTGGTTGCATTGCTTGCTTAGGTATTTTTCACAGTTTAGAGTTAATGAGTTTTATTATTTATTTATTTTTGTAGCTGCCCTAGGATCATGCTGGAAAATAGTGCAAGTTCTTAAAAGCATGTAAGTATCAGTCTTTTATTTATTTTTAGATCGATCACAATGAATTAACAAATTCTGAAAAATGAAAGTGTTGTTGAGTATAATCAGGTGCCGTGGCATTGAAAAAACAACAAAATATATCATAAAAATATGGACATAATATGACATATACATCAGTACTGGGTACTGTTACACGCACATATCAAACATTTCAGAATTTAAATAAAAGTAAAATGCGTGTAAAGGGAAAAGCAAATTTGGATCGCTTTATGAATGAAAGATTTCAGATTGAGAAAAACAATGAAAATGTCAGTCAAAGTAATCGATCTGATCCATTTGCTACAAATGATGATTTGCGTATTAAAGCTGAGGCTTATATGTCTGTGTCTGAAACTCTGCCATCTGAGCTGCATCAAACGAAAAAATCAAATGAAATTGAAAGAAGATGAATGAGATTTAACTTTGGCTGTAAAAGAATGTTTAAATGAAAGTCTTGGTAAATATATTAATAAAACTGAATCACAGCGAAAAGCCTCAAAACGCACTGCTAACAGAGAAGCATGTTGACGAGACAATTTTTAGAAATTTGACGCTGACATTGATATGGTTACAGAACATGAATTAGAAATTCAGTAACTTCATTAAAAAATATGTGACCTAAAAAATGAAATACTGCAAAAAAAATGAAGAGATCAAGGCCCTTAAAGCTATAATTGATGATCTCAATATTCAAAATGCTACTTTGCAGAACATTGAAGATATGGCCTTGTTTGATAAAAATAAAAACTGTTATATGCCAGAGCATCATGAATGTGTTTACAGACTTTTAGATTTACATGTGTCTTGCGAAAATGTGAGTCAGGTAATTAAAGCTGTTTTAAAACTTTGAAACAAAAGTCCCAATAAACTGCCGTCTGTAAGCACAATTATCAATTGGTCTGTGAAAAGGTCTGTGATAGTCCGACGGCAATTGTCTGAGTACGCAGCAAGTGAGGGAAACTACTTGCTTCTAGGTTTACGTGATATGGCGACCAAATCAGCATCTGATACACTCGACTCATTTAAATATATTTTAAATGACATTGACTTAGCAAATAACGGCGAAAATATGGAAAGTCCAGCAAAAAAAATCTTTGTAATATAAAAAATACCATGAGTGACAGAGCGTCCGCAGAAACAAAATTTAATTCAATGCTTGAAGAAATTCTGAATATAGGGCCACTTTATTGCCAGATGTAGTTAAAAATTATAAAAGCATGAATGAAGAGTCTAAACAAGCGATTAGTCAAATGAATAATTTTTTCTGTGGCCTCCATACACTAGTGCACATGGCTGATGTTTCACCGAAGGCGATATATGAATCGGTGAAAGAACACTTAGAAGGTAGCATTCCTATTGATAATCCTTCTTTTACAAAATCCGGACAGTCCGGAACAATTCGACTGGTACACACAGCCTGCAAGGCATTCGCATGAAGAGGCGATCAGAAAAATGGTTGCCATTCAGCTTTTTTGACTTATTTCAGTTTTTTTTGTAATCTAACAAGCTTTTAGGTTTGCCATTACAGCCACTTAGAGGAAATCGTTTGAACATATTATTTTTAAATGATGGACACGTGTTGTTCTAACAAAACAAGTCCTATGAATGGTTTACTGAAGAGTGTTTCAAAGCATCTCAAAGAACCTTTTTTTCTTGCTGAATGTAAGGCTCTTGGACTTATTTCAAAAATTATTGAAGCCTAACATAAAAACTCTAGCCTTAGAAAGCCAAATTGCGTTTTCGCTCAATAAAACGGGTGAGTGGCCTGAAAACATAGGAAATAATTGAACATGCAAGAAAAGAGGTACCATACGAAAGAAGAAAATTTAAGGAAATAGAAGAGGTAATACTGGTAAAGAGGATAAAAAAGCAACCAGAGGATTTTCTTAAGAAACAAGAGTTAGAAAAAAGAAGAATTGAAAGACTAGAAAAAGAAACAACTGATGCTCTTTTATGGACTGTGGCAGAACCAACAGCAAATGGAAGAGGAGCTTTCCAATATAAATTCTAAGAAAGAAAAGGAGGATGCCCTTTAGGTTTAACTACGATTTAGAAAAAATGTTTTTAAACAAGTCCGTAACGAGCCAGGTGTTTATTCATTTAGTAAACTTATTAATGGTAAGCGAACAAATTTGACAGTAAATGAGTTGAAGGAAAATGTTCTTTCGTTAATTGAAAATGCTTATCAAATCCCATCACCAGAACAATATCATATGTTGGTTGGCAGAGTCATAGAACATAAATGGTTGGAGAATGATGAGCCAAGATGGTATAAAGGGACTATGTTCGTCCTAATACACCAATCAAATCATACTGGTGAATTAATCAATAATCATCTTAAAATAAATGTCAGATACAGTAGGGAGTATTAAAATTGTCAAGATGTGCTTATCAAGAATTTTTTTTTAATAATGCGTCATTTTATGTGAATAATAGCTTAATATCGCAGTAAACAAAGGGCTATAATGAATGCAAAATTTGAAATAAACATTATTTATGTAAAAATCACTCTTGCATTTGTATATAATTGATATTACTATTTAAAATATCAATATTTGGCACTGCTTTAACTATAAAATCTAAGTAAATGATAGTATGTGACTTCGGCAGAAAAATACGAAATGTCAAAATTTTAAAGGCCCATAACTTCGTATTGGATGGTCCGATTGAACAAAAAAAATTACACCATTTTTTTTCTCTCGTCAAGACCTTTCCAATGATATATAATAATTATAGTTTTTCTCAAGTTTCAAAAATGGCCTGTGGATGCTATTTATATTATTAACAGTCGTAACAATTATCACTGTCTTTAATATTTGTGCACATATGCATTAATATTGCAGTAGCCCAGCACAGGGGAAAGCCTACAGTTCAGGGTCCAGTGTCAGGTGTTGTCGTGAGAGGCCAATCCACAATTGGTATGTTTTTGTTGTGTTAAATGTCCTGTATGGAAATGAACACATTGTTCTAATTGCAATTACTATTGTTCATATTATGCCGGTGTGAACAATTTGTTTAAGTTGTCGAGTTATTGCGATGTAATTCAGCAGATACATTGTATAGACGGCCACTGGATATATGCGTATATTTATTCCTTCATCTATCATGATTATATATTTCAATATTATTGTAATTGTATATTTTGTGTATTACTGTTGAGAATCCGTAATTTATAATTGCAGGGCTCCAGCACGTGATATCAGTGTCTGCGACCTTGACAGATATATACTCATATTAGTATTAAATACTATATTGTTATCAACTGTTTGACGTGAACATGGAGGTAACTACTAAACGGACATATAATCGAACCCATTGTGTTGTGTAGATAATTTACTATTCATCTATCACTAAAGCACACAATTTACAAATGGCGCCCAAAGTGTATAAACTTTAGTTTCTCTCGTTTAACAACTGAAAAGTGTTTTTACACTGCTGATTTGTATTATACGATCACGTGCAAGGCTGTGGACATTCTAAGTTTTCAGGGGGCAGCTTGGAGTTGCAGTGTATACATCGTCAAGGACCCTCGAACTGACAGTGGACCGTGTGACAATTACATTGCAGTCTAGTGGCCTATTGATTGATCCAGACAGCTGTTTGACCTGTTTTTGTGAGTACCAATAGTGGAAGGCCATTTATTTAGTCAATTGCAGTTGAATTTCTTTATTAAATTGTAAACAACCATTTGGGTACAGCATTTTGTAAATATTTTGCTATATTTTGTTGACTGTTTTATTTAGAACTTCAATTTTCTCAATAGTCTAGGAAAGTGAAAAGGAAAATTTGGGAAAGTGTCACTATTGAATTATACCATAGCATATCAATAAATAAACCTAGGTGGAGGTTCTTAATTCTAACAAGTCTATAATTATATTTAACTGAAGCATCTTTACTTTTCTTTACTTTTCATAATGCTGCCATCATATTGAAAACAGTACATAGTATATCATATTATTATTTGTTATAACAGTACTTTTCAGTGGCCAACTAGTTTTATTTCAGATGTGTTTTTTGTCTGGAGGTAGTGACCAGCATTCAAATCACACAGCTATATTGCGGTGGTTTAATTTGAAATCTTGCTGAATGCTACACATGCTTGATATACTGGGATATTGACCTTGACTGTAAAGTTTTGACATTGAAAGTTTGACCTTGACATGCCTGTTTTAAAATTTCAGGAAAGGCAGATTGATTAATTGATTTATAACTGTATTATTTTGCAGTGAGTAGTTTGATGTTTTATACTTGTTGCAGAAATGTAAATTTTAATTAAAACATTAACATTTATTTGCACATTTTCAGAATTTGTAGAATCTGTTTTACATTTCAGTCAGTTTATTAATTAGTTTCTCTATTTTAATTATAATGGATAGTAGGGATTATGCAAGGTCAAAGGAAGATGATGACTCGTCTAAGAGTGAATTAGCAAGCGGTGGTTCTGAACGAGAAGAAACGTTGTCAGAAAAGGAAAAGAAGCTACTAGAGGCGCTTCATGCTTTGAACATGGATTCTCAGACAGAAAGTGAGGAAGACTTGGATCTATTTCTGAGAAGTCTTGGCCAGAAGATGGGCGAGGATAGAAAACCACCAAAGACACAGCCAATCGAAAGATCAAGGTATGAGTATTCATTACTGAGAACTCATGCTACTCCAGAGACAGGAACATACCATTTCCCAAAGTTTTCTACATTCTCGGGGAAAGATAATAAAAGTGAAGTTTCGTGGGATGCCTTTAATTATGAAATAGACGCACTGTTGACTGAGGGAACATTCACGGAAAAGCAAGTTATGCTGGGAGTGAGAAGGTCAGTGCGAGGCACAGCCAGCGATATCGTGCGGAGATTAGGACCTGGTACAACCATCCAAGAAGTTAAGAAGAAGCTAGAAGGTACTTACGGTAGCATAGAATCGCAAGAGTCGGTGATGAGACAATTTTACTCCTGTACCCAAGGATCTGAAGAAGTTACAACTTATGCATCAATGCTGGAAGATTTGTATGCCAGAGCAGTAGAACTGAAAGCAATCAAAAGAGGAGATGATCAGCTCTTGAAACAAGTGCTTTTTCAAGGATTGAAACTAGAGCTGAAGCATATAGCACAGTACACAATAGATGACTACGACAGGTTCAAGATAAAGTTACGAAGATTGGACAAGGAGCTCCAAACAACAGATAAGAAGAAGCCATGCAATGTTGCTCAGAAGACTGAAAAGGAAGATAAGTCAGAGATCAACGAATTGAGAGAGATGGTAAATGAATTGAACAGGAAGATTGAGGAATTGCAGAAGGGGATTACCAACCCAACCTATTATGTTGGCAGAAACTTTACAAGAGGTAGATTCCAACAACCACCACACCATAGAGGAGGAAGAGGCAGCTACACACCTAGAAGACCACTAGGCAGTAACACCTTCCGAGGTGCATGTCACACATGTGGTGGCCGGGGACACTTTGCAAAAGATTGCCCGACTTGCAGAATGGAAACAGAAATTTAAAAGGGCAAGTGCTCTTATTGAGGGATCGAATGCGGGCACTACAATAACAGATTCCAAATTAGTAGGAGAATCTAACGAAGCCAACATCTATATTAACGGCAAAGAAACACAAGCACTGTTGGACACAGGAAGCTGTGTAAGTGTTATCGCCAAATCCTTCTACGAAGAACACTTTAAAAAAAAAAAAAGACATTCCATTACAACCTTTGCAAGAAATTCTCCATGTAGACTGTGCTGACGGACAGTCATTACCATATTTAGGCTATATTGAAGTGGAGTTGACAGTAAAGGGCATACCACGAACGGAAAGTCAACCATGTTTATTTTTTATTGTACCTGATACTTCCTATTAATCTAGAACACCAGCTATTTTAGGTACCAACATTTTATCCGAACTTTTAAATGCATGTAAAAGTAAATTTGGAGACAAATTCTTGCAGAAAGCTGACTTACATGTGCCATGGTACTTATGTTTTAGAAGCATTGTGCTTAGGGAAAAGAAGTTACAGCATAACAACAACTGTATAGCTATCGTGAGAAACGCCTTGCAGCATCAAGTTATTATTAGACCAAATGAAAAAGTAACAGTCCAAGCCTATACAGACAAAGAAATGGATTATCCAGTAACTTCTGCTCTGATCCAGGTGTGTACTGCAAGTAAATTGCCTAGTACTGTTGAAATGAGTCCAGCATTAATGATGTCTGGAAAGAAGAACATAACTGTTACCTTGACCAATTTGTCAACCAACACTGTATGTCTGGCACCAAAAGCTATCTTGTTCGAACTACAACCAGTAGAAGTAACAGAATAAGTGCTTGACAGATTAGAAGAAGAAGACAAAGACATAAAACGGCAGAAAATAGTCAAAGAACTCAGCATTGATGAAGAAAACATACTAGAACATGAACAACGACAAGCATTAACTGACGTTCTAATGAAACACCGCAATATATTCTCTACAAGTGACACTGATATTGGAAACTGCACAACCATCAAACACCAAATTGATTTACATGATGAAAGACCATTTAAGCAGAGACACCGAAGAATATCAACGAAGTTAAACAGCATATAGAACAACTGTTAGCATGTAACATTATACGACCATCTAAATCTCCATTTTCATCGAACATTGTCATAGTGCGAAAGAAGAACGGAAAACTTAGACTTTGTGTTGACTACAGAATGCTGAACGACAGAACCATAAAGGATTCATTTGCTCTTCCAAGAACTGAAGAAATATTTGATTGTTTGCAAGGAGTCAAGTACTTTTCAACTGTAGACATGAAGGCAGGGTACCATCAAGTTTAAATACAAGAGGAACATAAGGAACGCACTGGATTTACTTTAGGACCACCCGGATTCTTTGAATTTAACAAGATGTCTTTCGGTTTGTTTAACAGTCCAGCCACTTATCAAAGGTTAATGCAAGAATGTTTGGGTGACTTTAAAATGAAAATATGTGTTGTTCTTGATGATTTGATAATTTTCAGCAACACCGTGTCTGAGCATTTAGAGCGGTTATAATTAGTTTTATCTAAATTGCAGGAATGTAACTTGAAACTTAGTCCTGAAAAGTGTCATTTTTTCAAACAACGTGTTAATTTTTTAGGTCACATTGTGAGCAACGAAGGGGTAGAGACAGATCCTGAGAAAATTGACAAGATAAGAAATTGGCCAACACCACAAAACCCTAACTAATTACATTCTTTCTTAGCATTTGCTGGGTGCTACCGGAGATTCATCAAAGATTTCAGTAAACTCACTAAACCTCTTTCAGATTTGATCCCACATCCTACAGGTAAGAAAGCTCAACAGAAAAAAGATGCTAAAGACTGGACATGGACAAAAGAAAACCAAGAAATTTTTGATAAATTAAAAGTCATATTAACCACATCACCTATTTTGGCTTATCCTGATTTTCAGAAACCTTTTGAATTGCACACAGATGCGTCAACACAAGGACTGGGAGCAGTACTGTACCAACAACAAGCTGACAATCGGAACAGAGTCATAGCTTATGCCAGCAGAGCACTCTCGAAGTCGGAAAAGAACTATTCTGCATTTCAAATTAGAATTTCTAGCGTTAAAGTGGGCCATTACAGAGAAATGTTCTGAATATTTATCACATAATCATTTTACAGTGTACACAGACAATAATCCCTTGACGTATGTTTTATATTCAGCAAAACTAGATGCCACCGGTCAAAGATGGGCTGCTGCGTTGGGAGAATATAACAGATACCCACCAGCAAAAGATGTATATTCTAGTGATCGTTAACAACGTGATAATAATATTGTCAAATCTATTTGCAATTCTCTTCAGAGTAGTTATTTTTATTTTGAAACATTGCCTTGTTTATGTTTAAATGTAGTAGATATAGCTGATAACTTTGGCCAACCATTGGCTCAAATGGAACTGCGGGACATTCGAAAAGCCCAACGATCTGATCCTACAGTTGACAAGTGGAGAAGAGCAGTCATCGATAAGACACTCCCACAACACATATACAGTAAGCTAGATCTGAACATGAAAAAGAACTTTGCAAGTTTGAAGATCAAGAGAGGTGTGTTGTTCAGAGAAATTGAAGACCAAGGTGAACATATTGAACAGTTAGTGATACCTTAAGTGTATAAGGCAGATGTGTTGAAAGGTCTTCATACTGATGTAGGACATCCTGGTAAAGAAAGAACTTTGAATTTGAAACTTGTACGGCAAAGATTGTTTTGGCCTAGAATGACAACGGAGATAGAGAAATACGTGTCACAGTGCAACAGATGTTTACGACGGAAAGCTGCTTCTAACACCAGAGCACCGCTAGTTAATGTGCATACAACATGTCCACCAGAGCTCATTTGTTTTGACTATCTCTCATTGGGATCATCGAAAGGAGGATACAACAGCATTCTAGTGATTACAGATCACTTCACCAAATTCGCACTTGCTATTCCTACTAGAAATCAGACTGCAAATACTACTGCAGAAGCATTTCTCAACAATTTTATTATCCATTACGGTATTCCAACTAGATTGCATTCAGATCAGGGAGCAAATTTTGAATCCCAAATCATCAAAGAATTATGTAACATCACCAACATGAAGAAGACACATACATCTATTTACCACCCCCAAGTCAATGCCGGTCTAGAAAGATTCAACAGAACACTATTAAATATGTTAGGTACTTTGGAAAATAAACAATATGTTAGGTACTTTGGTAAATAAACAGAAAGACAACTGGAACAAATACATAAACTCATTAGTTTACTCATACAACTGTACTCCACATACATCAACGAAGTTTTCACCTTTCGAATTGATGTTTGGACGGTGGCCAAAATTACCATTCGATACTGTATTTAAAAGATTTCAAAAAACATCAATCAACAAGACAACTCAAGAGTATATTGATGATTTTATAGATAGAATCAGTAAGACAAGAGATATTGTAGAAAAGCATATTTCTAAAACCAGAGAAAAGCAGAAGCAGAGTTATGACTTGAAGGTCAGAGGTGCTAATGTGGAAGTATGTGACCACGTTTTAGTGAAAATATTTGCACATGGTGAAGGAAAGCACAAGCTCGCAGACAAATATGAAGAAGAACTGTATGTGATAACAGAACAACCAAGAGAAAATATTCAGGCTTCAAGGTGTGGAAAGTGGTAGAGTTAAAACTTTGCATAGGAATCATTTGTTTCCAGTGCAAACTCAGGGAAATCATGACGAGGCAAGTCAACAAGACGTGATTGACCCAGTGCAGAAAACTGCTGTTTATGAGAAGGATGCATCCAAAAGTAAGTTGTTAGATGTTGTACATAGTGAACCGTCACAAAGCAACAGTTCTGATGAAGATAGTGTGAGTTATATACATGTTCCGAGAACAAGTGTAAGTGGGGACGCCCACAAACTCATAGTAAACGGGAACAGAGAACGAGTCACAGAGTCTAGTGATGTAGCATACACATCGCCGAGACATGATAGTGATGTGCGAATGAGAACAGTGAATGAGGAAATCACAGTTGGGAATAGTCTACCCTCTGGAGAACAAGAAGCCGAGAGGAATACAGATGTAATTGAGCTGCGAAATGAAGAAAATGAATCAAATTTTGAAACCGAGAATGAAACCATGGAACGAACAGTAGAAGTAGAGAATACTGACAGAGATAATCTGAACATGAAATCACTCAAGACACTACAGTGCAAGAACAAGATGTGAATGATACAACAAGAAAGAAAAGAAGGAAATTACCAGTACAACCTACAAGAAAATCAGAAAGACAAAGGAAACAACAAGCGAGATATGATGATTTTCACATGTTTAGTGTCGTGAACAGACCTATTGATAGCAGATTTCAAGCTTCTGGATTTTTAAACAATATGGACTGTGACATTGCTAGAAAAGTAGTAGATGCTATTATTAAGTAAAATTTTATTATAATCTGTGCATATATATTTAACCTATTTTAGAGTACCCAATTCATTTAGAGGGGGAGAGAAGAATCGTGAACTTAATTCAGATATGAATTGTTAAATGTATGTTTTTCTTTCACAGAAAGGATGCTGTATTAGTGCAGATATATGAATAGTCAAATTATTGCTGCATTTATGTGGTTTGCAAGTTTTATCTTATATTCTGTCGTAAATATTTAGTACATGTTAATTTCTAGTGCTATAGTACATATAATGATTTTAAAATGTGGACAAGCGACTGAACTCATGACTGGCTATACAAATGTTATGACTATGACGGGACGTTATTTCACATGGGGGAAATGTGTAACCGGTTGAACTTTTTATAGTTGAGTGTAACCTATCGATAATTGAGTCGATCAAGCAGAGCATTTATCACGATTTGCGGGAACATATTCAGCCATTTTAGTAAATAGTAAATAGCAGGCTGTCGGGACTTTTGTCGGATCGCATTCGAGAAAATCAGGACTCTGTTGAGACTCTGTCGAGACGCTGTCATGACCATATTCGATCTTTGGATCAATCATTGAATTTTGATCCCCGGATCTCAGAATATTGTCCCGACTTTTGACATAATTGGTTCGGGACGCTGTCGGCAGGAAAAAACGGGAATGCGTGACAGAGGCTTAACCCGTCGCGCTAATCACAAACCAAATGATATAGTTTTTAACTTTGGTTGAAATGATTGTGGTGCTGTATTCTGAATGTGAATTGTTATCGCCTGTATCAATGTGTATACCGGTATATCAATGTTGTAATGTGGGTCGTTACAGCCAGCTGTGTGCAAGTGATGACGTTCATGTGATATAGGAACAAAGTCTTCAGCTACATCCCCTTCTCATCAGCTCAGTACGCAGTATTTATGAACAGTTGGGAATAGATCAAAAAGCAGGTAATTAATCTTAATTTACTAATAAATCATCTTTAGAATGCTAAGTGCAAAATACTGCTCATCCGTACCAACAAATATGTTTATTTTGTATGAAATTAATTACTTAAAGATGTTAAGAAATAATATTGGAATGTGCCGTACATAGCGTTTGTTTCTGACACGCCATTAATGTGCTCTATACATAGTCCATATAGCCAGCAGTTCGAATGTGCGCTATATAGCCTGGTATTCGTATGACGGTTATTAGCCTGGAGTTCTGATGTGCGCTCTGTATACTGGTGTCTTCGTGTATGCAATCTATTATATTGGTACAGGTTGCGCATTATAGCTAGGTGTTCTATTGTGTATTATATGGCTTCATATTCCAATATGCGTTAGTTAGCCTGGAGTTCTGATGTGCGCTATATAGCCTGGTATTCGTATGACGGTTATTAGCCTGGAGTTCTGATGTGCGCTATAAAGCCTGGTATTCTTATGTCGGTTATTAGCCTGGAGTTCTGATGTGCGCTATATAGCCTAGTATTCTTATGTCGGTTATTAGCCTGGAGTTCTGGTGTGCGCTATATAGCCTGGTATTCTTATGTCGGTTATTAGCCTGGAGTTCTGATGTGCACTATATAGCCTGGTATTCTTATGTCGGTTATTAGCCTGGAGTTCTGATGTGCGCTCTGTATACTGGTTTCTTCGTGTATGCAATCTATTATTGGGTACAGGTTGCGCATTATAGCCAGGTGTTCTATTGTGTACTATATGGCTTCATATTCCAATATGCGTTAGTTAGCATGGTGTCCTGATGTCCGCTATAAAACATGTTGCTATAATGAGCGCTATTTAATATGGTGCGCGCTATTAAGCCGTGTGTTTTTATATGCGCTATTTAGCCTGATATTCTAGAGTGTACTAAATTACAAATTCGGTGGTTATTCTATAAAACGCTATCCATCTGGGTGTTTTATAAGCAATATTTAGCGTTATATTCATTTGTTCGACGTGGTTTTAAGATAAAAACATCAACATCACGTGTATATCAATATGTTAACTTCGTTTTCAGCGGTTAACTATTCTCTATTACATATACAACATAATGCATGCTAATTTTAACAGCCTTTCTATTATAATTGTTTTGACTTAAATTAGTTTTCAAAATACAGTATTATGAAAGTAATTTTTATGTGGTAGTTAAATCAAAATAATATTATTTATCAATATGCATACTTTTTCTATATGATGTTTCACTGATGTTAGATATCTACTTTCAGCTATATAATGGCGGAAGGAGGGTTCAGACATGTTGGGTCCGATTCTGTACTGTACAGTCCTGATTCTTCAGTAAGTGTTGTAGTGGTGGTGGTGGCGGTGGTGGCAGTAGTAATAGTAGTTTAAGTAGTGGAAAGAGTAATAGAGGTAGTGGAAAGAGTAAAAGCGGTAGTATTTGTTGTTGTTGTTGTAGTTTTGGCTGGATTAGAAGCACCAATTTTAGTACAGTAACTGATGGTTTTGGAAGGGCAATTCGCAGAACATGTACCACGGGAACTCCGTGTATTACTATGCAGGCAACGAATCACTAAATCGAAACCACGAATAGGTCACCTTTTTTTCTTACCCTTTTATTTTTTAACAATTTGCATGTCACTTGTTCTACAATATGTTTCACTTGTGGTTGATAACAATTAAAATTCCTGAAAAGTCAATGTATTACCATTTTATTTCAATTTTGAATAACTATCCTTGTTACTTGAATGCCACAGTAATAGGGCAAATAAATTAATGCGCTCAACTATTTTAGCTTGTTGCTGCAAGTGTTATTACCTGTTATCAATGCTTTTACATTTTTGGAACACAATACTACAGTGTAATTCTTGTTAATATAAGGCTGTAGTAGGGAAAATCGAATGACCTACTATTTGACTGTGTAGGCTACGAAGCAATAAAATCGTCTAACCCAATACGCTGCATCAGGTTTTTCGCGTAATAGAATTGTGTACATGTATGCATATGTTACCTTTTGCATTTAATTTGTTGTTCAAAAACCTGTATTTTCTTTAATAAGAAGCAGCAAAAATTACCTGGGAACGACATTTTTAATTGCGCAAGTTAAGGGCTACGTGATCTCATAAGCGTGGTCTTTTCAGTGGTCTGAATCTCGTTTTTCAATCAGGTCAAATACAAGTTAATATTAATAGATCGAAAGTATTTTATGTAATTATGATTTTATTTATTTTGTAAAAGCAATGACACAACAAACATCCAACATCATTCACAAGTTTTCATTCCATTTAAAACATTCAAAATTTACTTGCTTTAATTTTATTTTCTCGACATTAGTCTTTTTAAATTGCCAGCCTTTTAATTATTGATATATTAATAACTGTAAATGTACTTTATATGTTATATATGAATCTAAATTATAAATGTATGTACATCTAGTACTAAGTATTGAAGAGCGTACACTATGCTATTGTGCGGATGATATCACATTGCTTAAGAAATAGTTATTTATTGATAATCGGAATATAATGTATTATGTTCATATTAGTTTCATTTTATAAAAACCAATATTGCAACATTCATTTGAAAAAAATAAATTGAGTGACTTGAAATACATTTCAGGTTCAGTGTGAAAAGGCATCTGAAGAGACATGTAGAATCTTGACGTTGATGGGTTATGGTCCGGTGATCAGAAAGAAACGAACTGACTCATACAGGGAATCAGGTAGACTGGACTCTGCACGGTATCGTGGTTTGGTAACATATATTTACACCGGGAGTAAGGCAGAGGGCCTGACGTGCTTGTTCGAAAGTGATATTGACTATATGCAAGTAATAGAAGGTGTCATCTGCCTGCAAGATGACATTGCCAGTAGCAATCTTCCAGGGGAAACCACGGTGTTTGTGTTAAATTCGGGGGTAAGTTATGCAGGACACTGTAGACTTATGCTCAAGAGCCAAGGTGGACGTATTTCGAAACACCTGCATAATGCCCTCTGCGATGATGGAAGTGGAGGCGCTCTCCTAAGCAGTGATTTATTTGTTAGTGAATGTTCAAATGCATTAAAATTATCAGCAGATGAGGTGCGTCATGAACGAGCTGGACCGTCAATACCGTCTTCACGAGGCGGCGTTTTTCATATAGACCAAGTGTTTGCACTACGCTGTCACTGCCCCAGCATCCTGCAGAGATGGGCTGAAAGACCTCGTCATTGGCCACCACCGGATATCGTTCAGAAAGTCGTAGCCATGGGGGCATTTGTGTCTCCTGTTGGTTTCAAAGGCAGTGAATATAAGCACGTGGAGTGGAGAATTTGTTTCAATACAGGGGAAACCGAACTAATTAAAAATCTTAATGATACTCAGACCAAACTATACATTATTTTGAAAATGATAGTTAAAGATATCCTGATTCCTCGACATAAAGAGGTAACATCATTTACGCTGAAAAACATAGTATTATGGCTAGCGGAGAACAACCCTCAAACTTTGTTTCATGAGAGAAGTTTGTTTCACTGGCTGCACGAAGGGCTGAAGAAACTAAGAACTGCTATATATACGAGACAGCTGCCATACTATATGATACCGGAGAGAAATCTGATGGCAGCCTGTGGACTGCAGGATGAGCTGCAGCGTACCTGGTTAGCAACTATCACGGACATAATGTACGAAGGTCCGAGGATAATACGGAGATTGCAGAAGATACGACAGGCCATTATCGCGTACCCGGAGCCACTACTGTGGTACAGCAGGATGAGAACAGAGTTGGAGATGCTGTTGCTAGAGGTAGCAAAGAGAAAAGCCCAATGCCCGGATGAGAACGTGGAGACGGATTTTATTCTGCAGGAAATACAGAGACGTGTAAATGATGTAGCAAAGGAGATCAATCAACGACTGCACGTGGAAGGGAATGGCGTTAATAATCTGTTACAGATATTTACCCGAGTGTTGCAGTAATGACAAATTATGTAAATATAGTTCGCAGAAACAATCCAATGGAAACACAATACACTGTACTTGTTTTTACATCTTGTATACTATACATGTATTTATTGATAGAAGCATTTTGGTACATGTTGCCGATTTTCGCGTTTTAGGGTTGTTTCATTATTCAACAACAAGAAAAAGTAGCTCTACAAATGCATTATTTGAAGAATTTAATATTATAAGTATATATGTAACCTAATCAATTCAAACGCACTGAATCACATAATTAAACTTAACCAATTTTGCAAAACAATTTGTTTCGTGAAATAAACACGAGGCATATTAGGATCAGAAACTCTTCTGGCCACAGTGCTACTTGTTAGACCAGTAGCATCAATTAAACAAATTTAAACAGGACGATCAGGAAGAGCTTCATACAAAATATAAAGTGCTTAGGTCTTTTCTAGTAGTTTTTGACAATAATGTTTTTAAGTTTTTTCCATATTGAAGGTCTATTAAAAAAATGTCAGGCCCGGCGCGGACCAATTTTAGCCAAGATACAATATTTTTTACAATTTTGCTATATGCATATAAGGCAATGATTCAAAAAAATTCTTGGTGTTCCTATGAAAGTCTGTACAAAATATTGAGCCCCGGGCCGTAGCTATCTTTAAGCGGCAACTTCCGTATATTGGTAAGAGGGCTATTAGGTGATGCTTCATACCAAGCGGCAACTTCCGTATATTGGTAAGAGGGATATAAGGTGATGCTTCATACCAAGCTGTGTTCCTTTCGTTTAAGACAATAAGGAATTCGAAGTTTTTTCCTACTTAAGTCAATACAAGAATTAAGTCCTGGGATTGGGTCATTTTTAGCCCAAGGGCATCATATTAAAAACTATGGTAACAGACCTCAAGGCAACGCCACAGACCTAATAATAAGAACATAGACTTTGATATTTCAGACAAGCATATTTTTAAAGTTTGTTTCCACTTAAAACACATGTCAATATATTAAGCCGCAGGGCGTCATCTAGTTTTTGGCATTTTAATATTTTGGCAAAGGACTACATGTATAAGATAACGCTACGTACTAAATATAAAAGGTCCAGGGCTTGTAGTTTTAAACAAGTCCATAAAACACGCGGTAGTACGGCTTCTTGTCAGCGAATGTGCCCATGTTCACCGCAATCGATATAATAAAGACAATGGGTATATAAACCTTGGTTGGTGAATGTAGTCGTTTAATTATCTAAATACTTCATGTTACCGGTACATATGGATTTCAGAGGCTATACAGAGTTGGCACAGAAAATTTCATGATCAAGAACGAAATATTGTTCAAATATGCACGAGTTAAAAGTCGAAATGCGTGTCAAATGACTACTTTCGAGTTCAAATATCTTTTTGTTAGGAGTTTAGTTCTCAAAAACTATATCGGTTGACTTTTGTATTCAAGGTTTCATTAGCAATCACACTAAACTCAGCACGTTGTATATATTAGTATTGCATGAATTAGCATCTGACGATCATGTTCAGATTAATGTGATTGCACTTTCATTACACTGTATGTATATATGATAAATAAAGAATTGATACACACGTGTTTCTTACCTTTTATAGTTAGTGATACATTTCACCACGAAAATTCTAATTTGAAAAAAAAATGTTACCTCATCTTGTCTACAGAATGGGTTCATAACTGTGGTCAAGCATTTTGGGTACCAAGTCAATACTTCCAAAAGTGATGTTAAATTTGACCTTAAGCAACATTTCCAAGTTGAAACAAAGGGCAATTACACAAACAAAATCATTAATAAAGTGACCTGCTCTTATGTACATAGTAAGTTCATCACTGTGATCAAGTACTTTGAGGTTCAAGTCAATTCCTCATGTCGGTATTGAAAAATTGAACTTCAAGCGAAAATTGTAATTTGAGAAAAAGGGTAATGACTCCAAGAAATTCCTTTAAAAAAGGTAGCTCCTATTGTCTGCAAAATGGGGTCAGCACCATAAACAAGTATCTTGAGTTTCAAACTCAATTTAATGTATTTGAAAGTTATTGAGACATTAATATATTTACCAAAAGAATTCAAAAACATATTCCAAGATGTAAGTCCAACCATGGACAAATAAATCTGGAAATACAAATCGACAATCGCTCTAATTTTTGTTTCGAAAAAATTAGCAAAACATGAGGATTGACAAAAAAAATTTTTATGGCGAGAAATGAATTTTGGTGCGGTCTGTATATTTTGAGAATGTGGCAAAATGTCAACGCTCAATCACACATTAATCTCATATAAAATCGCTCAATTTTTAAACTCGTCCTCTGCCTAAAGTATGTATTCCTGTTTCAAAAAATGTTTACAGTGAATATTTTCACTTTAATACGAATGAAGGCTTTCCTAAGGTTGTTGGTGTATATGGCCCTTGGTAAGTCGCAGAAATTGCTCAGTAAATTGCACGTGCTTAAAGAGGCGTGTTCACATATTAAAAAAAATTACATTAAAGGTATCATTGGAAAAACTAAGCATCTAAACTTAAGAACACAAGTATTATAACAAGACAAGCCTTTACAAACACTGTGCCGCCACTGGGGATCGAACCTACGACTTCCGGATCGAAAGTCTGAAGCGTGTAACCGCTCAGCCAATCTTGTTTACAGTGTATAGACATGTCCGTGCAAGTTTAAAGCGATTCACGTGTTTTCACAATTTTGAAGAAAACATCAGAAGCACTCCAAAATATTCGTTCGTTGCAAACGCCTAATACATTTGTGCATTTCAACTGATGATTACTCCTCAATGAAACGTTATTATTATTAAATCCAACCGTCCTTCCGTATGTCCGTCCGTTAGTCCGTCCGGTGTTTAGCGTGTTTTTGCTATAAAGTCCAATATTTTGAATGCTATCGAAGGCTTTTACTTGAAACTTCTTTATAATCAACATCTCATCCAGAGAAAGCAAGCCTCATAACTGTGTTTGTTGTTGACCGATTAATGTCCCTTTTTTAAAACTTAAATGCTTTGGTGATAGTTGTTCATAAAGTCCAAGAGTCTGAATACTATCAAAGGTATTTACTGGAAACTTTAAATAACTTTTTACTATCAATGTCTCCACCATGGAAAGGAACCCTTATAACTCTCATTTGTGTTTTGGCAGGTTTATGCCCTTATTTTACTTAATAATTTTGGTTACTTTCCAAGTCTAATACCTTGAATAGTATCAAAGATATTAAATTGAAACTTAAAAATAGTTCTAAGCTATCAGCCTCGCCACCCGGGAAAGCAACCCCTAAACTCTATGTTACGCTTTGATAGATTTATGCCATTATTGAACTTAAATAATTTTGGTAAGTTTTTCATCAAGTCCACAAGCTTGAATATTATCAAAAGTATTTAATGAAAACTAATATACTTATTATCAACTTCTCCACCAGCGAAAAGTAATCCCCATTATTCTGTGTTCGTTTTTGACAAAGGAGCATTTGGGAGCATAAGTCACGTTATAGTGACAACACCTGTTTTCAATATATCGAGGGTTGAGCATGAAACTATTGTATTTGCTTAACATTTCTATATCAGATACAATAGTTTCACGCTAAACCCCCGATATGTATACGTCAGTAGTGCTATATTGCTCCTGTATGTACAGCCTTCTTTTATGTTTGGAATCTGTGACAACAACTTTAGAAATTATCAATTCATCAATCTGTGAACAGGTCCCGTTAAATGTGCACTAGTAAAATCACGAACTGACGGCGATCGCGTCTTTTCTCGCTCGTTCTAAGATAAAGTGATCTCTTGTCTCGAATAGATTCAGACATTCAGTAAAATGCATAACGATAAGCACATTTGTTCTTCATAATTTATTTCAAACAAAATCTAGTATAATTAATCAAATAAAAACATCGGCTTAGCAAATGATCTTATGTACAATAATATTAATAAATAAAAACACGACGACGCTCATTTTCATAACATTCTCCTTTACAATTGATAAATGCATATGAAAGTTCATTGCAATATAACAACTGATGTAATGTGCTCAATACATCAGTGGCACGTTCAAACACAACATGCACGTTTAAACACAACATACACCTTATTTAAAATATAACGTGTAACTTTAGTAAGTCATTCGCAACATCAATTTAAACAGAATAAGATGTTAATACTACAGCAAAATACGGCTCTTAAAAATGTTATTTCCTTCAACAGTGAAAGACCATAAACTTATTCCTAGTATCCATGCAGCTTTGTTCCTAATATTCATATAGATTTTTTATAATAATATTTATGAAGATTTATTCATAATATTCATGTAGTTTAATTCCTAATATTCATATAGATTTTTTATAATAATATTTATGAAGATTTATTCATAATATTCATGTAGTTTAATTCCTAATATTCATATAGATTTATTTCCATAAATATTCTTGTAGTGTTTATCCTAATATTCATGCAGTTTTATTCCTAATATTCATGTAGATTTATTCCTATTAATATTCATGTAGATTTATTCCTAATATTCATGTAGGTTTATTCCTAATATTTATTTAGATTTATTCCTAATATTGATGTGGTTTTATTCCTTATATTTATGTAGATTTATTTCAAATAATAGTTATGTAGATTTATTCCAAATATCTATGTAGTTTAATTCCTAATACCCATGTAGATTTATTTCTAATAAGATTCATGTAGATTTATTCCTAATATTCATGTAGTTTAATGGCTAATATCCATCTTGATTTATTCCTAATATTCATGTTGATTTATTCTTAGTGATGTCGAGTTTATTACTATTAATATTCACAGAGTTTTATTCCTAATATCCATGTAGATTTATTCCAATGAATATTAATTTACATTTATTCCTATTCATATTTATGTATATTTATTTCTAATATTATTCATGTAGATTTATTCCTAATAATATTCATGTTGATTTAAGTATTTATATTTATTTCTAATAATATTCATGTAGATTTATTTCTAATACTATTCATGAAGATTTACTGCTAATAATATTCATGTAGGCAGTAAGCTCCTGCAAACAATAACATAATAATTCGCCACCTTACACGGATTACACCGGCCTATCTAACGTGTTAAAGAAGCAGACAGACTAAGGTGGCAATATCAACGATCAGAATGGTCTACTCAAGCGTACACATAGCATACATTAGGATGCAAACAATGGCCACAATGATGAGAAACACTTGTTTAGTTTACGTTATGTTCAATGGCACAAATTGACTTCCACAGTCATCTGTTGTTTAAAAATCACATCGCAATTTTAACATTCACAATATTATGAAATTAATCAATGTTAGACAACTGTGGAAAATCCTGCTGCAAAGTTGCTGTGACATCATAAAATAAATGTAATATCGCAATTTAAGTTTAGCCATGAAAAATACTAAATCTACCACATAATAACACTTTCATCTACATGTTAACAATGAAATACATGTAATAATGCAAACTGGCAATGTTTCATTTCAAGTTGGGAATCTTATTACCAATACATATGAAAATACACATATTCATAAAGATCTTTAGACAAAATTCACTAAATTCATTGAAGCATAATAAAAATTATAAAGTTACTCAAGTCTTAAATTGTTTCATTTATAATACACTTTGCAAAACAATATTGTATTCAAAAGTGAAATGTATGTTACCAATTTAACCAAATTTCCAGCAAAGCTTCATCTTGAATGTTCACTTAAAATATAACTTTAAGATTTTCGGAATTTTGTTTACCAATATTGTACATATAACACTATTTTTAGTTTTCACATTCTTATGACATGGAATGTAGCTGGCAATACTGTCATATATCAGCATCTGAATATAATCCTTTATTGGAAATGGAATGATTTTTGTTCTTGAAAATGTTTTATACACACATAGACTTCTATTTGTTATCATAAATACCATTTCACACACAGGATGATTCTTAATACAATGTGATATTTATAGTCACAAATTGCAACACTAGATTTTACAATCAAAAAATGAGACAAAAAAAGGGTTTTGATTACTTTAATATATCAAACTTGTATCACAATTTCAATAGGAAAGTTATTGTGCAGAGTTAAATACAACATACAAGAAAAGATGAAATATCACAAGAATGAGGCGAACCAAAATGAGACATTGCAATTCTCAGAAGATGGGAACCAGCAAGAATATTGATCATGAATGAGACACTCTTACCTTTCATTGACCTTCTATTGAGCTTTCATTAACCAATCAAACACGACCTGAGACACACGTCCGCAAATCACTACAAACTAAATGCATAATGAATATGTTTAACACTAAAGTCTAACCAAGTATTACATCATGTGTTTTAACATCTTCCACAACATAAACAGTGTACCATCATCTAATATATATATGCGCGTCGTGGGAAAACCGGACTTGATGCATGTGCGTAAAGTGTCGTCCCGAATTAGCCTGTGCAGTCCGCACAGGCTAATCCAGGACGGCACTTTCCGCCCACAGTGATTTATGTTTAGAAAAGACTGTCTTGAAACAGAAAATACCATAAAAGCGGAAAGTGCCGTCCTGGATTAGCCGGTGCGGACCGGGACAACACTACGGACATGCATTAAGACCAGATTTCTCACGACGCACTACATATAATGTATAACACACCACATATCATGTATAACATTAAGTACGACACAGTATAACATCAGGAATAACATAACACTATTACATTTTTTATCTCTGTATCATTGCATGCATCACATCATGTATAATATTACATTGTATTACATTTTTTATCTGTTTATCATTGCATGCATCACATCATGTATAACATGTTATTGCAAGTCATTACATCAGATTTAATCCCGTATAGCGTCATGTATAACATGTTACTACATGTCATTACATCAGATTTAATCCAGTATAACGTCATGTATATCATGTTACTACAAGTCATTACATCAGATTTAATCCCGTATAACGTCATGTATAACATGTTACTACATTATATTAAAGCACCAGTCCATATAATATAATTCAATACATGTTAAATTGGCATTAGTTCTAATGAACGTTAATGGTATTTATTCCACTGAAAACTGTTTCTTTTTTAAGAAAGGCATTTTATACTGTCTATGTTTGAAAATGCTTGGTACGAACGGAACAGACAATAATGTACATGCTGATTTACTCTAGAGGCATCACCAGCTATCGCTTACAGAAACTTTACGACAAAAAGTTACCTAAAGGTTATTATTTCATCGATTTCAATGCGTTTTTTTGTATTTTGATCGGTAAGATGTCCATTAGAAGCGATTTCTGACAAGTTTTATTTTTATTAACATATTTCTGTACTGTGGCTTTAAACTCAGCAAATATTGACCGTAACAACTTTTCAATGTAAAATATATCTCAAAATACTGGAATGATTATGTTTGCATCAAGATTTTCATTAACTCACATATTTGTAAGTAATATACTTAAAAGGATACTATAAGAAAGTGATGGTAAAACATTAATAGATAAATACTCATTTTCATATACATGTACATGTGGCTTTTTGTGCAGTAGGGAACTTCATTCTAGAATATCAACACATTTTATGGGCGGCAATAAATGCACGGCATATAGAAGATTATTACAGGCAACAACAAACATCAACATACACAAAATCATTCATTCAACATGAGCTTTGTTGTTAGACTAGTAAGCAGAACTCGACTGTGACAGTATTTGAATGAAATGAGTACAGAAATATGTTTCTTCTTTTTGCAATGTAAATGCTTATATTAAAAAAAATTATATGATTATTATAAAATAGCATTTTAATTTAAACCTTTTTTAAAGTTGACTGTGTGGAAAGCCATAGACTAATGGAAACATGTTTGAGTCCGTTGCCTGGGAAGAACCAGTACTTGGTATCTTGTGAGAAAGATTGAGTCCGTTGCCTGGGAAGAACCAGTACTTGGTGTGTTGTGAGAAAGATTTTGAGTCCGTTGCCTGGGAAGAACCAGTACTTGGTGTCTTGTGAGAAAGATCCCTTCAAACGCTCCCGGAGTAGGGATCAAACTCAGGGCCGTATCCACATAGCTCCTTGGGGAAAACTTCAGTAAATTTCTTAACAATATAAAATTCCTTATGTCTGTGGACATTTCTTTTAAATTTTCTTTTCTGTTAAACTGTTTTATTCTGGTTAAGAATCAACAAATGCTTCTAATGGTACCATATTTAAAAAATAAATAATGATTTTTACATAGAAAATGGTATTTGAAATTTTCGACTTAAGTATAACTTAAGAATTTCCTTAGGAGCTTTGTGAATATAGGCCTAGAACCAACTATAATATAATATAAAATATAGTATTTTTAATAACAAATAGTAATCACTTGTTTGCCGACTGTTTGTTATACAATAGTCTTACTAACACTTTGTGTTGATATTTTATTTACAATATTCACTTTGTGTATTTATACTTTATATTCAATATTTAACATAAAACAAGAAAAGAAATCAAGTTCATGATAATTCTTCCCGATAAATAACGAATAGTCCACGTACATATGCGCACACAAAAGGAATAGCTTCATACAATGTGGTGACTGAGTTTATATTTTAAATGCAAGTACATGCGCTACTTACAGGAATGTAGCAAAAACAATATTGGATACGACAGAATCATTCTACTTCAAACTGTTACGGCCGATGTAAAATCTTACTTTTAATGTGTATTTCTTCCTTCACTGATAGCATACCCTGACAGTATGACTGAGTCAGTGAACAATGTTTGATTACTATTTTTAATCATATTACATTTATAATACTATTACAATTTCAAACAAAAGTCATTACACTTCAATGACAATACAATAACAATGCTACTTATTTGAATAAGATGTTTCTATACCAAATTAGTGTTGAGGCCTTGAACGCTAGAACTGGCTATTGTTTTAAGATGTATACGGTTATATGGTATGTATAAGTTACTACTGTTGAATTAAAGGGCATATTGACAGTATTTCGAATATATATATATACATTATTAAAACAAGAAAATTTCATATATTTTTCAATTACTAACAATCTATCGATGGAATCGTTAAAAAAAATTGATATATACACATGTACGAAGACAAACATGAATTTTGTCCTGGCACAGTTCCAGTAGAATTAAAAATCACGCCTACAAAATGGCTTTGTTTAATAAAAACATTCCAGCGCTATGCAACAATTATCAATGGTGCATATGTGCGTAATGGTACATCATGTGCATTTCATTCATATTGATTTTACTAATACTACACATTTTCAGGTGACCGCGAAAGTGTCGTCGATGACCATTGTTTAAATAATAAACAAATATACATTTGCTACCTGTTTATAGAAACAATGCCATCATATTAAGTAATGCTTCAATATTTATACTCTTTACATGATTTTTATTTGAGCAAATGTCATTGCTGATCTACCGTCAATACGCCCTTTTAGTTAATTGTTGGAAACATATCACACTACGAAAACGTGTATATCAAAGCTAGTTTTACACTGGAATGATAGTATGTAGTATACAAATAAATGATGTAGACATCTTGGAAAGATCTACACCATTTACATTTTCTACAATATATAAGTAGTTCAAACATATGGATTATTTTCACCTAGGGAATATGAAACACTGGATTTTTACTGTTCTACAAGTTATACACCGGAAAATCATAAACAAATATGAAATTGTAGATCTGAAAATCAGATACTGATCTACAAGTTATACACCCCAAAATCATAAACAAATATGAAATTGTAGATCTGAAAACAAAAATGCACCTTCTGGTGTCAAATACAAAGTCTCTAACAAAAAATAAATAACAAAATAATGATAGAAAACAGTATAATTGCTAGTAGAACAACAACTTTGCCAAAATAGCTACAAAACTGATATGGTTTGGATTATTAACTGTCTACTGAAATGTTTAATTAGACTAACTGCAACAAAAGTATTATGATTGTAGAATTGACGCAATTGTCAACTGATAATAAACCTAAACATATAGGAAATATTCAAATAGAATATACTTCAATGAAAAATATTGTATTGCTATAAATGAAGATTGCTAACATTTGGTACAAAAAGGAATCAACAACATTTTAATTTGACTAACCTCAAATGGTGTAAGAATCTATTTGTAGAATCATTTCAACTTTATTACCATTTTCAATAATTAAAATGGACGAAAACATATAGGAAATATTCAAATTGCTAACATTTGGTACAAAAAGTAATTAACAACATTTTAATTTGACTAACTTTAAATGGTGTAAGAATCTATTTGTAGAATCATTTCAACTTTATTTTCAATAATTAAAATGGACGAAACCTCACTTTTTATTCTCCAAACATTGCAAAAGTTTTTGATTGCAATGAAAGTGTATTTTTTGGTGGAATAACTAAGTGAAACTTTTCAACAATGAAAACACACTAAATCAAACAAAATTTAAAATTACTGGATAATAAATATTTTACAGACTGCAATTAACTAATATTTTGTAGAATAATTGCAAGTTTGTGACATTTTTCGGTAAATATAAAAGCAGACAACACCTAACACCTAACCACGAGTTTTGCTATAGAGAGCTGCTGTGGCACCTCTATGGTCTCCAGGGTGATATTGGAAGGGTTGAAAGGGAAGGTAACTGAGTAGGAGAACTTGAGGTCCATCAGCACTGAGGTGTCAGTGCTCTCCCTTTCCTTCAGTTTCTGTTGAATCTTGCGGATGAAGGAGATCGGGACGCGCTCCTCGAATTCGTCGACCGGCGTGTAGAGGTTTAGTATCTTCACAATCTGAAATGTTACATATCCCAAAGTCTCCATGAATTTGTTTAGTAAACAATGTTTAAAGCATAATTATAACAATTAGCCAGGTTCGGCTAGCTCAGTTGGTAGAGCGCTAGACTGTCAATTCGGGGATCGTGAGTTCGAATCCCAGCCCCACCACATAACTTGTGTGGGGATTGATCATGAAATTATTTCTTCGGCCATTGTCCCCCTACCTCCGATTCAAGTAGGGCAGTTGTCAGTTACTGGCATAGGTATGTGCACTTAGTACTGGTAAATTGCTTAGATCGGCTAAACTTGCCCAGGAAAAGTGTGAGTAACTGACCTCCGTGATATGACTGAAATACTGTTAAAAACAGCAAAAATTCCTAACAAAACAAACAAACAAACAAACTCATAAAGTTATTCATTCGAGAAAGCACAACTCAAAGGTAAGGTAAAATCACTTAACTCGATGAGTCTATCTATATTTTATCAATTGTTTAATATATATTTTTAGTTAGAGTGTCGGATAGGGATTGGATACTAATGAAGATCTCCCATCTTTCAAAAATCATTATTATTAAAACAAGAGCTGTTTGGGTTTATATAATATATGTGGCGCGCCGTGAGAAAACCGGTCTTAATGAATGTGCGTAAAGTGTCGTCCCGGATTAGCCAGTGCAGTCTGCACAGGCTAGTCCGGGATGACACTTCCCGCCTAGAGTGGATTTGTGGTTAGAAGACACTTGATGGAAACAGAAAATACCATTAAAGCGGAAAGTGCCGTCCCGGATTAGCCTGTGCGGACTGCACAGGCTAATCTGGGACGACACTTTACACACATGCATTAAGCCCGGTTTTCCCACGAGAGACGCCCCCTCTAGGGCCAGAGCAATCTTTAGAAAATCAAGTTTGGCAAAGATCGGATGAAAACTGTAGGACTTTGTGTTCAGAAACAGGTAAAAAGGCCAGTTTTTGATAATTCAAGATCATAACTCTGCAGTTGCTGAGCCGAAATGGCTAATTATCAAACTTGGCTGAGTCCATTTTCATTAAGTTTGGTGAAGATCAGATGAAAAATGTTCAACACAGAGTGCGGAAAAAAATTGTGTGGTCCACTGACAGATTGATCAACATTTGCAAACCAGTATAATCTGCCATCTTTGATGGGATGTGTAATAAGTTAAAGACTACGCACCTGTGGCACTGTCAGCTTGGAGCACATCTCACACACGCTGTCCACATCAGAGTCCGTCTTGCGGGCCTGCAGCAGCTGTGAGGCCTGGATGATGGGCTCCAGGCTCGAGCCCGCGCCCGACTCCTGCAGCTTGTTGTCCCGCAGCCATTGCTCCATGTGAGACAGGTTGTATCTGCAATAGTGAAAATATTAGTAACACAATTACCAACAACTGCCATGGGAAATTAGCCAATGGCATAATAATATGACCACAATAATGTCCAATGGAGATAATCAGTCTACTTATTGAAGGGCCCGGCTACCTCAGTTGGTAGAGCGTTGAACTGTCAATCCATAGATCGTGAGTTCACTACCCAGCCCGGCCACATAACTTGTGTGGGGATTGGTCATGAAATTATTTCAACGGTCATTTTCCCCTACTTCTGATTCCAGTAGGGCAGTTGTCAGTTACTAGCACAAGTATGTGCACTTAGTACTGGTAACCCGCTTAGATTGGCTAAGCTTGCCCAAGAAAAGTGCGAGTAGCGATATGACTGAAATACTGTTAAAAACTGTGACAAATCCAAACAAAACAAACACAATCTAGAAGTTTTGTTAAAGATACAGCCCACATGGTGTTGATCAAACACTAGGGAAGCTAAACTTTTGGTCATTATAAACCAACGGGAGGTAATCAACCTACATTTCATTCATCATATATCAAAGAGAGGTAACCTCATGCGGTCCAAGGGCATGCAAATCAGGTATGAGGCTCATACCTGATTTGCATGCCCTTGGATCAGTTACACATGTACTGCCTCAGTAGCAGATTATTAAGGGCACTTGCCCCCCAGAAGAAGTTGAAATCAAGGGAGGTAAGCACACTAAATAACTACATACCAAAGGGAGATAACCTCATACCTGATTTGCATGCTCTTGGACCAGTTACACATGTCCTTCCACAGTAGCAGATTGTTAAGGGCATTTGCCCCCCGGAAGAAGTAGAAATCAAGGGAGGTAAGCACACTAAATGACTACATACCAAAGGGAGATAATCTCATACCTGATTTGCATGCCCTTGGACCAGTTACACATGTCCTTCCTCGGTAGCAGATTATTGAGGGCACTGGCTCCCAGGAAGTAGTAAACCTGTCTGAAGATCTGCTTGATCAGCTCTGGGTCCACCGCGTGCTGGGTGAGAACTCGCAGGAACAGGTTCATCTGCAAATCAGAATTCCTTTTTTTCACCATTGTTAATCTGGGGGCGAAATGTACGAATGCAAAATATCTAAATTTATATTGTCTGTGCTATATTCCTCTACCTGAATTATAATGCTTGTATTTTCCGAATGTTTCTGAATGTTTTGACACTGATGACTAATGTAACTGGAATGTTTAAGAAAATTTTCAAAATGTAAAAAATTAGACTTCCAAAAACCGCCATCTTAGGTTACACTCCACATGTAACACCTGAATTGCTAAAAAAGCAATTCTCTGACTAGCCCAAATAATCTAGTGCCAAAAATCTCCAATGTCTCATTAAAACGAGCTTCATTCAATAAAGAATAGTCATTTGTCACAAGGCATATTAAGTTAAATTTTAATACATAATCTAGATAAATGCATTATCTATAAAAAATATTATCTATACAAATAATTATCTATACGAATAATTATCTATAAAAATACATTACCAAGATAATTATATACATAATGTAGATAAATATATTATCTACATAAAAACATGATCTAGATATAAACATTATCTAGATATCTACGTACAGATTTCATGAGACTATCCAGGGAGTATTCAGGCGTGTCCTCAGCCCGACTTGAACTCCGACCCCGCAGACCGCTTGGTTTGCTCCCTGTCAGGCCTGCGATGGCCTCATGTTCAAGAACTGCAGGAACTAAATAGGGAATAGCAAAATATGGGATGAAATTGTTAGATTGAAATGTAAAATGGCAAAACCAGGGTGGCATCTTGGCATCTTAAATTAGGAAGTAAAACTTCCTGATATTTCCCTGACCGAAAAGTGGTTTTGCATGACATTTATTATCAGATTACTGGCAAAATTATTGCAAAGAAATTATTGTGCGTACAAATTGTACACAACTAGAATATTTAAATTGTTTCATCGTCACAAGAATATTATTATTTCCAAGATTCTATAGTTCACTTTTCCAGAATTCCCTAATTGTCCCCTAATTTTTTTCGATTTTTTTTTTCTTCTGCCTGCAGGAAATTTTTTCAATTTTTTCCCTGTTTTCCGAGTCCAGTGGGGTTTTTTTACATTTGAGGGAAAAGCGGCGGGGCCCTTCAGATGGGGAATTTTACGGCAAAAGGGGATTTTTTTTAGAAAAGAATTATAACATGTTTATATTCTACTTTGATATAAAACATTAATAAATTGTTTTGCTACAAATGATAACTTGGATTAACTTGGTTTGATGAAAAATTGCTGGGATTGTTATGAAAACTCCTCTATCTTAGCCAATTTTTTTTCAGATTTTGGTCTTCTTTTTTTTCAAAATGAAGCTGTATTCTGAGGGGAATTTTAAGGTAAATTTAGGGGAAAACTAGATACTTTTTAAGCTGGGGAATGGGGCCAAATTTCGGCCCCAAATTGGCCCTAAAAAAAACACTGCTGAGTCAGGGGCTACCCTTCAAAGAACCAGCCAAATAAAATGGTTTCATAAGTTTATGTTTCGTTTCTGTCTTTCATAGTAACAAAATAACATCACAGTACTGTTTTCAGAATTTTCTCTGTAAAATATTGCTCATGATGGCAAGTAAATGGACTAACCCCAAGTCTGCCTATATAAAACTGAGAAGTTGAGCAAGCCCAGTTCAACATTAACAAGTCACACTGCATACGGTCTTGTGCTAATTTCAAACACTATAATATTACCTATAGATTATTAATAGGGTAACCAACCGACTGTCATGTTATACCTATAGAAGGCTGTATGGTAGCCTCCATGTTCTTGATCAGTGTCTGATAGATCCACACTGCGAGGTCACTGAACACCTGCCGGTACTCGGACAGGTCAAAATTGCGCAGGCAGTGCTCGTTCTGGCGAGGGGTGTTCTCCGTCTGGAACTGTTTCTCACCGCTGTACTGTTTAAGCGTGTGCAGGAACCGACATGTGTTGGCCAGCCAGAGAGTGACGCGCTCTACATCATCGTGGTGTTTCTGGGAAATAAAATTTCAAATATAGCACAACACTCAATATGTGCTACACGTTTTGGTAAATATATGTCACAATGGGCAACATTCCAGAAACTTTTGTAATTTAAATACATCCTTGATATTAAAATCATCATTTGTGGCGCGCCGTGGGAAAATCGGACTTAATGCAGTCCGCACAGGCTAATCCAGGATGGCACTTTCTGCCTACAGTGAATTTATGTTTAGAAGAGACTTCCTTGAAACAGAAAATACCATAAAAGCGGAAAGTGCCATCCCGGATTAGCCTGTGCGGACTGCACAGGCTAATCCGGGACGACACTTTACGCATATGCATTAAGTCCGGTTTTCCCACGACGCCCCTCATTTTCTTTCACTGTAAGACATAGTAACTTTAGCTTTATTTGCTGTTGCAAGGTTGTTATTATTACCCGATTATTTGATAATGACAATGCTGTGTTGGTACCATAATGACAACGCTGTGTTGGTACCATAATGACAACGCTGTGTTGGTACCATAATGACAACGCTGTGTTGGTACCATAATGACAACGCTGTGTTGGTACCATAAACCCATTCAAGCCCCAGTCCATATAATATAATTCAATATATCTTCAATTGGAATTAGTTCTAATGAACGTTAACGGCATTCATTCAACTGAAATTTGTTGCTTATTTAAGAAAGACATTTTATAATGTCTATGTTCAAAAACGCTTGGTACGAACGGAATATACATTCTGATTTGATTCAAGAGGCATCACCAGCTATCACTTACAGATAACTATATGATAAAAAGTTACCAAAACATTATTATTTTACCGATTTCAATGCGGTGTTTTGTATTTTGATTGGTAAAATGTCCATTAAAAACGAGTTCTGCAAAGTTTTATTTTCTTTCACATATTGCTGGACAGCTGCTTTAAATTTATATAATTTCCTGTACATATAATTAGCGGTCTAGTAAAAAGGTGGCGACAAGTTTCTTACACGACGCCCAATTATGTTACCACACAACAGATTATACCAGTATCAGTCATTAACAGACAAATCATTACTGCAAGAGAGTATACTCCCCTTTATAAACATTTTTGTAGTAAGAGTAAACTTTTCAAAATATAATAATATAACAGAGATATTTATTAATAGACAAACATAAAATATCGCAAATATTTAAATGTGACATTGAATTTTTCTACATTTCTGGGAACATTTTAGTGCACCAAAATTATCAGTTATAATTATGGTAAATGATCTAAGATAAAAGTTATGTGAGTGCATGATACAAAAGCCATCGGTGCTCGTTACCTTGACGACCTTCTTGATGCCGTTGATGGTGCTGGTGAGGAAGGACCTCACTTTCTCGTCGTCGTTGATGAAGTCAGTGTGTCTCACACACATGAACAGTCGATATGCGGGCAGACCCGGCAGTAGGCATGTTGCAACCTTCGGTTTTAACTCTGGAAAGCCAGTGAAAGTTTTCTTATTTAAATTTTGCGACACAGAGGTTTTGATTACAGTTAAACAGATAAGATTCATAAAATTAATCCTGTGGCTGTTTCATGAACAGGTCTAAATTGTATCTGAGAACTTCACTTATGAACGTCTGAAGTTAACATTTCCTTAGGAGCTTTGTGCCTTACCCAGTATGAGAGCCTTGATGTGGGAGATTTCATAATTCCCCATACGACCCAGTATGAGAGCCTTGATGTGGGAGATTTCATAATTCCCCATACGACCCAGTATGAGAGCCTTGATGTGGGAGATTTCATAATTCCCCATACGACCCAGTATGAGAGCCTTGATGTGGGAGATTTAATAATTCCCCATACGACCAGGATGAGAGCCTTGATGTGGGAGATTTCATAATTCCCCATACGACCCAGGATGAGAGCCTTGATGTGGGAGATTTCATAATTCCCCATACGACCCAGTATGAGAGCCTTGATGTGGGAGATTTCATAATTCCCCATACGACCCGGTATGAGAGCCTTGATGTGGGAGATTTCATAATTCCCCATACGACCAGGATGAGAGCCTTGATGTGGGAGATTTCATAATTCCCCAAACGACCCAGGATGAGAGCCTTGATGTGGGAGATTTCATAATTCCCCATACGACCCAGTATGAGAGCCTTGATGTGGGAGATTTCATAATTCCCCATACGACCCAGGATGAGAGCCTTGATGTGGGAGATTTCATAATTCCCCATACGACCTAGGATGAGAGCCTTGATGTGGGAGATTTCATAATTTCCCATACGACCCAGTATGAGAGCCTTGATGTGGGAGATTTCATAATTCCCCATACGACCAGGATGAGAGCCTTGATGTGAGAGATTTCATAATTCCCCATACGACCCAGTATGAGAGCCTTGATGTGGGAGATTTCATAATTCCCCATACGACCCAGTATGAGAGCCTTGATGTGGGAGATGTCATAATTCCCCATACGACCAGGATGAGAGCCTTGATGTGAGAGATTTCGTAATTCCCCATACGACCAGGATGAGAGCCTTGATGTGGGAGATTTCATAATTCCCCATACTACCCAGTATGAGAGCCTTGATGTGGGGGATTTCATAATTCCCCAAATTACCCAATATGAGAGTCTTAATGAGGGGCATTTCATAATTCCCCATATGACCCAGTATGAGAGCCTTAATGAGGGGCATTTCATAATTCCAAATATTACCCAGCATGAGAGCCTTGATGAGGGGCATTTCATAATACCCCCTAGTACCTAGTATGAGAGCCTTAATGAGGGGTATTTCATAATTCCCCATATTACCCAGTATGAGAGCATTGATGAGGGGCATTACATAATTCCCCATACGACCCTTAGTATGAGAGCCTTGATGTGGGGGATTTCAAAATTCCCCAAATTACCCAGTATGAGAGTCTTAATGAGGGGCATTTCATAATTCCCCATACGACCCAGTATGAGAGCCTTAATGAGGGGCATTACATAATTCCCCATATTACCCAGTATGAGAGCCTTGATGAGGGGCATTTCATAATTCCCCATATTACCTAGTATGAGAGAACCTTGATGAGGGGCATTTAATAATTCCCCATATTACCCAGTATGAGAGAGCCTTGATGAGGGGCATTTAATAATTCCCCATATTACCTAGTATGAGAGCCTTGATGAGGGGGATTTCATAATTCCCCATATTACCCAGTATGAGAGCCTTGATGAGGGGCATTTCATAATACACCCTAGTACCTAGTATGAGAGCCTTAATGAGGGGTATTTCATAATTCCCCATATTACCCAGTATGAGAGCCTTGATGAGGGGCATTACATAATTCCCCATACGACCCAGTATGAGAGCCTTGATGTGGGGGATTTCAAAATTCCCCAAATTACCCAGTATGAGAGTCTTAATGAGGGGCATTTCATAATTCCCCATACGACCCAGTATGAGAGCCTTAATGAGGAGCATTTCATAATTCCAAATATTACCCAGCACGAGAGCCTTGATGAGGGGCATTTCATAATACCCCCTAGTACCTAGTATGAGAGCCTTAATGAGGGGCATTTCATAATTCCCTATATTACCCAGTATGAGAGCCTTGATGAGGGGTATTTCATAATTCCCCATATTACCCAGTATGAGAGCCTTGATGAGGGGCATTACATAATTCCCCATACGACCCAGTATGAGAGCCTTGATGTGGGGGATTTCAAAATTCCCCAAATTACCCAGTATGAGAGTCTTAATGAGGGGCATTTCATAATTCCCCATACGACCCAGTATGAGAGCCTTAATGAGGGGCATTACATAATTCCCCATATTACCCAGTATGAGAGCCTTGATGAGGGGCATTTCATAATTCCCCATATTACCTAGTATGAGAGAGCCTTGATGAGGGGCATTTAATAATTCCCCATATTACCCAGTATGAGAGAGCCTTGATGAGGGGCATTTAATAATTCCCCATATTACCTAGTATGAGAGCCTTGATGAGGGGGATTTCATAATTCCCCATATTACCCAGTATGAGAGCCTTGATGAGGGGCATTTCATAATACACCCTAGTACCTAGTATGAGAGCCTTAATGAGGGGTATTTCATAATTCCCCATATTATCCAGTATGAGAGCCTTGATGAGGGGCATTACATAATTCCCCATACGACCCAGTATGAGAGCCTTGATGTGGGGGATTTCAAAATTCCCCAAATTACCCAGTATGAGAGTCTTAATGAGGGGCATTTCATAATTCCCCATACGACCCAGTATGAGAGCCTTAATGAGGAGCATTTCATAATTCCAAATATTACCCAGCACGAGAGCCTTGATGAGGGGCATTTCATAATACCCCCTAGTACCTAGTATGAGATCCTTAATGAGGGGCATTTCATAATTCCCCATATTACCCAGTATGAGAGCCTTGATGAGGGGCATTTCATAATTCCCCATATTACCCAGTATGAGAGAGCCTTGATGAGGGGCATTTAATAATTCCCCATATTACCCAGTATGAGAGCCTTAATGAGGGGCAATTCATAATTCCCCATATTACCCAGTATGAGAGAGCCTTGATGAGGGGCATTTAATAATTCCCCATATTACCTAGTATGAGAGCCTTGATGAGGGGGATTTCATAATTCCCCATATTACCCAGTATGAGAGCCTTGATGTGGGGCATTTCATAATACACCCTAGTACCTAGTATGAGAGAGCCTTGATGAGAGGCATTTCAAAATTCCCCATATTACCTAGTATGAGAGACTTAATGAGGGGCATTTCATAATTCCCCATATTACCTAGTATGAGAGCCTTGATGAGGGGTATTTCATAATTCCCCATACGACCCAGTATGAGAGCCTTGATGAGGGGCATTTCATAATTCCCAATATGACCCAGTATGAGAGCCTTGATGAGGGGCATTTCATAATTCCCCATATTACCTAGTATGAGAGCCTTAATGAGGGGCATTTCATAATTCCTCATATTACCCAGTATGAGAGCCTTAATGAGGGGCATTTCATAATTCCCCATATTACCTAGTATGAGAGCCTTGATGAGGGGCATTTCATAATTCCCCATACGACCCAGTATGAGAGCCTTGATGAGGGGCATTTCATAATTCCCAATACGACCCAGTATGAGAGCCTTGATGAGGGGCATTTCATAATTCCCCATATTACCTAGTATGAGCCTTAATGAGGGGCATTTCATAATTCCCCATATTACCCAGTATGAGAGCCTTGATGAGGGGGATTTCATAATTCCCCATATTATCCTCCATGAGAGCCTTTATGAGGGCATTTAATAATTCCCCATATTACCCAGTATCAGAGCTTTGATGAGGGGCATTTCATAATTCCCCATATTACCTAGCATGAGAGCCTTAATTAAGGGCATTTCATAATTCACTATTTTACCCAGGATGAGAGCATTAATTAGGGGCATTTCATAATTCCCCATATTACCCAGTATGAGAGCCTTATTGAGGGGCATTTCATAATTCCCTATTTTACCCAGTATGAGAGCCTTGACCAGTGGAGTCTCGTCCTCCTTCTTGTACTCCAGCATGCCCATGTAGTTCCTCTCCCGGTGCCTGATGTGGGCCACGTTCTCCACACTCTTCGTCTCCTCCTTCTCAAGCTCTGCCTGGATTTCTGCCGCTGCAAATGTAAATGGCAATGTTAGTGCTAAGGGAGACAACTGAAGGAGCAAAAAAATGTTACAATTAAGGGAAACAAATCTGATCATGTTAATAATGTATCTAAAGGACATAATAAATGTTGAGTCTGCAACCAAAAGATTTTTTAAGTTTCCTAATTTGCAAACTGCTTGGATTAATGCCACTAAAAGTGCTAAAGGCGAAGTTAGAACTAAGGGAGCCAACTGCTTTAAAGTCTTAAAAGTGTATGTTAAAAGAAAGGGAGATTACTCTGATTCTTATTCTGAAAATTGGTAGCAAAGTTCAAATGAATATGTTACCAGTCAGGGGAATTATTCTGATAATACTGATAATTTATCTAAAGGACAAAATGATTGGACTTCAACCTAAATAATTTGCCATCTGACTGAATTTCTGCCACTGAAAGTGCAAATGGCAATAGTAGAACTAAGGGAGACAACTGTGTTAATTAAGTAATGGATGTGCAAATGGAAATACTAGAGCTAAGGGAGATGACTGCTGAAATCTAATTATGTAAGGGACATAATTTATGATGTCTGGTTGGCAACTTAAATATTTATATAGTATGGCTGGTAATTTAAATATTTATTTATTTTCCTAATTTGCAGATTGCATGGAGTTCTGCTGCTTAAATACAGAGGAAATATTAGAGCAAAGGGAGACAACTGCTGATATGATGTGCAATAAGTAAGGGAGATTACTCTGACAATATAGGAATAATATCTAAGGATTTTACTGATGGTTAATAAACAGCCAAGGTAGACAACTAAAGATTTGACAATGTTACAAGTAAGGGAGATTACTCTGAAAATAGTGATGATATATCCAAAGGACATAATAGGTGATTAGTTTGGACGACAACCTAAATATTTATAAAATTTCCTTATTTGTCAACTGCCCAGATTTCTGTCGCTTAACATGCAAATGGCAATATTGTAACTAAGGAAAACAACTTATTTTATTGATACTGACATTATATCCAAGAGACTTAATGTAACTGCAAGCTGCAGTGAACTATAAAGACGAGGGGTGTTGAGATATACCAGGAAACCTAATAAAGACAGTTTCATTATTGCTAAGCAACACTACCACATGTATATACTTCGTCATCCCTTCGATACTGGACTCTTCTTTCCTTGACTCAGTTTGTTTGTCATCACGTAAATTTGAATTCCATCAGAAATTAAAATCGGTTTAAATTTTGTTGATAATGAGGGGATCAACCATTTATTGTAAATAGGGGGAATCCTACTTTTTTGTTTAAAAACACGCTGTTATCGTCTGCAGTTTATATCGTTTAATTTACCTCTATCGATTATTCCATGTTTATAACGGTTCTCACTTGCATTTTTACGGACTGTACAAATATGTTTAAACATCTAAACAATAATGTCCAAATTTTCCATTTGTTGTTACAATGGACAGGCTCCATTTTAGTGTGCAAATGATTGACTTGCACATTCTTATTTTTAATTTTATTATAATTAACGAAAAAGATCCAACAACATGTATACAATTTGCCTATACATGCATAAAACAGGCACATGGGTGAAATCATGTCAACAGTACTAACACTTCAATAATTCACTGTACCGTAAGAAAAAAACCCCCAAATAATGATGAACAAAAAAAACTAAAACCGAGTTGTAAACATAAAGAGTGCTAGTACTTTCTCTTAAAATCCTCCCATAATAAACCTGACCTATTGCAGAAATGCTTGTTCCACACAAGAAATCTATTTTATTCATTTTAATATGACTGTGCAGATATTATATTTATGACCAACACTAAAACAAACTTCAAGTTATGTTTCCTATGGATAATTGGTGTTTAATGTGATCACTGCACTTTTAAATACAGAGAGTGAGAAAAACAAACCAGGAAAATGATATTTTAGTTTTTTGAAACTTTCCATTTATATTTTTTTCTTCATCAGAAGATTTGGACACTTACAAAATAATTATTTTCAAGTGTCCACAAACATAATTCAAAGGAGGTACTTATTTTCACAAATCAACAGCTTTGATGCCATTGTTTCACTGAAACACAACACAATATTTCTTGATACGTCTGAATTCAGGGCCTACACAACTTAACTGAAATTGAAGCAGGAAGTCATACAAGAAAAAGAAGAATTAAACCTAGTATTGTGCAATGTTACTTCAATGACCATGAAAGAAGGTCATCAAAAAATACCAATCGTGCATGAGTGCCTGGTGTGTTGCCATTGTGTACTATTATTCATGCATATCATATCACGGAAAAATAGCGAATTTCAAAAACGAAGGAAAAAGAAATAAATTACAACAGCAGGTCGTATGCACATGTATGCAGGCATCTTACCCGTGGTTGGACTGAGGGACATGGAGGATGTGAACAGAGGTCTGTACGATCTCCCAGGTACTCCTGACATGGCAGCCATGGTACAAACAAAATGTGTTACCATGGAGAACTTGGTAACCAGAGAAAACTTAGTTGTCAACTAGTTGTTTTAGAGAACTTGATAGATGCATAGGGTAAATAAACAGAGTTGGACTGCATACTATACAGGTATGGACTCAAATGAAACTGGATGTAGATGACAATAGGATGACGATGATGATGATGATGATGATGTAACAAGATATGAGGCATGTTGTGGGAAAACAGGGTTTAATGCATGTGCATAAAGTGTCATCCCAGATCCGTCTTTGCAGTCTGCACAGGTTAATCCCGGACGACACTTTCCGCCTACAGTAGATCTATGTTCAGATGAGACTTCTTGAACTAGAAAATAACATAAAAGCGGAAAGAGTCGGGACTTCAATAATGACTTCCATGTGCCTTTTTTAGGTTTAAACTTTCCAGTTTAAATGAAAAAGATTTTGTCCAATTGTGACTCATCTGTAGTTACCGATATATACATACATAAACAAATGCTTTGCTATGAAAGCATGGGACACGACACCATATTTAAACCTCACCTTCTCCCTCATTCAGTCTCTTTGCATACATGGGTCACACACAACCATATTTAACCTGCACCTTCTCCCTCCTTCAGTCTCTTGGCATACATGGGTCACACACAACCATATTTAAACTTCACCTTTTCCCTCCTTCAGTCTCTTGGCATACTTGGGTCACACACAACCATATTTAAACTTCACCTTTTCCCTCCTTCAGTCTCTTGGCCTATATGGGTCACACACAACCATATTTAACCCTCACCTTCATCCCCTTTCTGTCTCTTGGGATACATTAGTCACACAGAATCATATTTAACCCTAACCTTCACCCCCTTTCTGTCTCCTGGCATACATGGGTCACACACAACCTTTTTTAACCCCAACATTCACCCCCTTTCTGTCTCCTGGCATACATGGGTCACACACAACCTTTTTTAACCCTAACATTCACCCCCTTTCTGTCTCCTGGCATACATGGGTCACACACAACCTTTTTTAACCCTAATATTCACCCCCTTTCTGTCTCCTGGCATACATGGGTCACACGCAACCTTTTTTAACCTAACATTCACCCCCTTTCTGTCTCCTGGCATACATGGGTCAAACGCAACCATATTTAACCCTAACATTCACCTCCTTTCTGTCTCCTGGCATACATGGGTCACACACAACCATATTTAACCTTTAACCCTCACCTTCACCCCCTTTCTGCCTCATGGCATATATGGGTCACACGCAACCATATTTTACACTGACCTTCTCCCTCCTTCAGTCTATTTACACTTTCAACATCTTCAGCGCAAAACTAGATTTATTCTTTATAAAGTCACACATAAGTTATCACAGTTCTGCACTAACACTCACCTTCTCCCCTCCTTGAGTCTCTTGGTGTACACCTTCAACAAAGGCTTTACATTTATGTAGCTCTGTGCAAAACTGTGTTAATTCCTAGTAAGTTACAAATAAGGTACCACAGTTTTGCACTCACCTTTCCCTCCTTTCTCTTGGCGTACACCTTCAACAATGGCTTTACATTTCTGTAGCTCAGTGCAAAACTGTGTTAATTCCTAATAAGTTACAAATAAGTTACTACAGTTTTGCACTCACCTTCCCCTTCCTTCAGTCTCTTGGCGTACACCTTCAACTATGGCTTTACATTTCTGTAGCTCAGTGCAAAACTGTGTTAATTCCTAATAAGTCACAAATAAGTTACTACAGTTTTGCACTCCCCTTCCCCTTCCTTCAGTCTCTTGGCGTACAAATTCAACTATGGCTTTACATTTCTGTAGCTCAGTGCAAAACTGTGTTAATTCCTAATAAGTTACAAATAAGTTACTACTGTTTTGCACTCACCTTCCCCTTCCTTCAGTCTCTTGGCGTACACCTTCAGCATCTTCTTCAGCTTCCTGATCTGCTCCTCCTGCTGGTCTACCTTCTCTCGTAGATCCTGGAAAACACACACAGCAAATATTACAACTTAATTTCTTTTTAGGACGTAAATTGCACATTTGACAACTTAATTATTTTTATGCAACAAAAATAGCAAATATGACCACACAATTTCTTTTTAAGCAACAAATTGCAAATAAAACTAATAAATTCTTTTTTCAGACACAAATATATTACAAACTAATTTTTCTTAAGCAACACAAATTGCTAATATCACAACTACATTTATTTTTTTGAAAGACAGAAATAGCCAATATCACTCATTCTTTTTAGGACACCAACAGCAAATATGCTAACTATTTTGTAAGACACAAATAGCAAATATAACTTATTTTTGGACACAATTAGCAAACATATTAACTTAGTATCTTTTTATGACACAAATAATAAATCTTAGAACTAAATTTAATCCAAATTTTACATATAATATATCCAAACTTCATAAAAGATAAGCCTCCAAAACTTGCTTTATAGGTAAATGGCATATATATTTTATTTATCTATTTGACATTGTAGTTTTAACATCCAGGACATATTTTGAGTATGGGACAAAATCTTAAATATTATCATTCTATATCAAGCAGTGTTTTGTTTTATGTCTGCATCTTATAAATAATAACCCTCGATAAAAACTCATAATACTGAAGGCTACACACCAGGTTTTCGGAGGTCAGTCTGGTGATTTCATGTTGCATTGTAGCCTCAATCTTTGCTTCAGATGATAGGGACAGCGACTGAAAAATATACCAGCAAGAAAACATTGAGACGAAAGAAAATATACCAGCAAGAAAACATTGCGACCAAAGAAAAATATACCAGCAAGAAAACCTTGAGACTTAAGAAAATATACCAGCAAGAAAACATTGAAACCAAAGAAAACATAACAGCAAGAACACATTAGGACCAAAGAAAATATAACAGCAAGAAAACATTGAGACCAAAGAAAATATACCAGCAAGAAAACATTGAGACCAAAGAAAATATAACAGCAAGAAAACATTGAGACCAAAGAAAATATACCAGCAAGAAAACATTGAGACCAAAGTAAACCAGCATGAAAACATTCAAGACTATAAACATAATATACCAGCAAGGAATTACAATCCTCAAAAAAGTGTATTTAATATGCATTTAATGCGTATTAAATGCTGCGGTATTGGCACCGTATTTTTTCTGCGTTAAATGCGCATTAAATACATGTTTACTACACTTAGTGTATTTTTTCTGTACTTGTTCGGTGTTTTTTACAAAAAAGTGCATTAATGCATTAAAAAAACACTTTAAATACACTTAAGTGCATGTTTTGAAGATATAGTGTATTTTTCAAGGAGAAAAATACACTTTAAATGCACTTAAGTGTGTTAATGCAGGACAAAATGCAGAAAAAATACACTTTGTTTCTGTAATAAGAGTAGTTTTCCTGCATTTTAAAGTGTATTTAATGCACATTTAATGCAGAAAAAATATGGTGCCATTTAATGCGTATTTAATATACTTCTTCGAGAAGGGAAATAACAACTGTTAATAACCCAACAATGAATTCTGGCAGTGTTTCTAAATATAACCTATATTTTACAAAAAGTAAATCGATAACTATGGGATATCAGAAGATACTTTAAACCATGTGCGTGGAAATAATCAAAATTGTGCAAAAATCTTCTTGTCCGCAAACAACAGTCACTTGTCAAGTTTATATTCAGGCATTCCTTTTATATATTTTTTCATTAAATGATAAATAAAACAGAATGTGTCATTCAAATGTATACGAGTATAATGAAACAATAATTAGCTTCCAACTTAAACATCATTTTTACACCCTGAAATTGTACTTATCCATGGACAAGTAGACAGGGTAAAATCACTTGTCTGGCAGTAAAATTACCAGCGTCGGACAAGTTGTGCCTAGGATTTCCACGCCCTTGCTTTGAATGGAAATGTTCTTGGGAGTAATACAAATTTACTATATGCTTTTCAGTGAAATATCGGAATTTTATTGGTGAAATATACTTTTATATTTTCACTGTTGCAGCAGTGAAAATATAACATACAACAGACTAATTTTCCATAAATAGCATCGATCTATTACAAATAGTGGTTTACAACCCTTGGCAAATGTATATACATGTACAGTATGTACATGCATGTGTGTACATAAAACACATTATAAAAGTCAACAAAATTATAATTTAGCGAATACAACTTTCAAAACATGGCACTTTTTTCCCACCATACTAACAAGTGACAAAACTGCAATTATTTATATTCATTATTCACATAAATGCTAAGAGATGTCCATTTCAATCATTTCCATCACAATTATTTATATTCATTATTCACATAAATGCATCTTAGATATGTCGATTTGAATCATTTCCATCACAATTATTTATATTCATTATTCACATAAATGCATCTAACAGATGTCCATTTGAATCATTTCCATCACAATTATTTATATTCATTATTCACATAAATGCATCTAACAGATGTCCATTTGAATTATTTCCATCACATTTATTTATATTCATTATTCACATAAAAGCATCTAACAGATGTCCATTTGAATCATTTCCATCACAATTATTTATATTCATTATTCACATAAATGCATCTAACAGATGTCCATTTGAATCATTTCCATCACAATTATTTATATTCATTATTCACATAACTGCATCTAACAGATGTCCATTTGAATTATTTCCATCACATTTATTTATATTCATTATTCACATAACTGCATCTAAGAGATGTCCATTTGAAAAATTTCCATCACAATTAAATAATATTCATAATTAACATAAATGCATAAAGGATATGTCCGTTTAAATCATTTGTATCAGAATAGGTTCTCCATTTGGACATGGATGACATGTTGCGTCTGAGGCTAACTTCGTTATTTATTTGAGATGCATTACATGTCATGCAAGGTAAAAACCAGCTGGAGATATAACTGAACAAAACTATTTGCACATGAACTTCATATAAATGAAATTAAACCATGCAGACATGTAAACAACTGCCATTACTGTCTTTGAAATTAAAACTATTTGTACATGCACACGAACGTCGTTCATTCACTCATAAACAATATCATACAATTCTTTCTTGCAATGGGTTAGCAAAGAAAATAACAAACAACAAAATATCACAGAAAAAAAATGCATTCCTTGAAAACTTCAAGAAAACAATTAAACCAACAAGGCAGCCGAAAGGACAGCTATATCCCCCGCCGTGATATTCATTAGATTTTAAAGGTGATTTGAAGTATCACACTGACCTTAATCTGGCACAGTTGGACCAGATATGAAAGTACAGTTTCAGAAATTTAGATATGGAGCTGACGCTAAAATGAAGGCTCCAACATTTGACCTTTAAGTGTGACCTTGACCTTGAGGTGGCAAAACTGCTCCATGCTTTCTGCACATCGCCTCAATGTGATAAACATTTTAGCCAAGTTTTATGAAAATCCTTCAAAGGGCATAGGAGATATGGAGCATACACAAAAATGGAGGCTCAAACATTTGACCTTCAAGTGTGACCTTGACGTGGCGTGACTGCCTCATGCCCTCTGCACATTGCCTCAATGTGATAAACATTTGAGGCAAGTTTCATGAAAATCCTTTAAAGGGCACAGGAGATATAAACGGACATGAAAAAACAGGCTCAAACATTCAACCATCAAAAGTGACCTTGACCTTGAGATGGCGTGACTGGCTTATGCCTTCTGCACATGGTCTCAATGAGCAAAACATTTGAGCCAAGTTTCATCAAAATCCATCAAAGGGTATAGGGGATATGAGGCTCAAACATTTCACCTTCAAGCGTGACCTTGACCTTGAGCTTGCGTGAAAGGCCCATGCTTTCTGCATTCCTATAACACCCCTCTCGCTTCGTGGCGGGGGATTTAAAACAGGACTATCCTAAGTATCATATATAACAAATAGTTGTGTGAAGAAAATATGCACATACTTTCTCAAAATTCTAAAAATATAGTTGTTTTAGTGTTGAAACCATAAAAAACTATGAAATTGCAACGCAACAAGATCATGAAATTTCATTCCAGGAATTTGACTTCCACTTACCCATGTTCTTCGTTTTTTCGTTGAATTCTAAATAATTATTAGCCATGAGAATTTACGGTCATATATACGGTCATATTTTTTACCACCGAACAAGGTTACAATAAGTACCTAGAGTGATTCCAAGTATTAAATTTTGCAAACATTTATTTTTAACGGACCACATCTCATTGAGGGATAATCGTATTTGAAAGTGCACACATATTTTTATGTCAGATGACAAAAAGGTAAGAAAATATTACACATTAATGTGCAATTATGCTAATGACCTATAAAACATTTGTTGAATACATTTCATGTTTAAGGGATATTTGTCTGTAAAAATCCATATTTACGATTCAGGGAATAACTATTTTTAAATCTCTATTATACTGTCTAAAAACCACTGAACTAAAGACAAACTAAACAAACTGAGTTAAAAATGGGCTTTAAATTAAAAGACACATTCATGTTCTTTTCACAAACTGGCCAACAACAACATATGAACATACTGCTCTGATATCGCTCAGCTGGCAAATGTAAACAAAAGCCTCCATGACAACCAATAGTGATATCACCATATTGAACAGTTTTTCCATTAACTTTTAAAAAAAATGTGAACACTAGCTATATCAATAAAACGTTAACATAGCATGGGTGAAAGTACAGATTTTTGAAACTACTGCAATCAGGTTTTCATAGCATAGGTTATATTATTATACCTCACTTTGTTTTCCCATTGTAAAATCTCATATACCCATCCCTGCATAATTTTAATATGTCATGGCATTGGAAAGTAATATACCCCGACCGGGCTATAACTTTTAATATACCCCGCGCGTGCGCCTAAAAATAGCAACTCATGTTTTCCGTGAAATCCGTATCAGCTAATAATCGGTAATAATCCGTAGACGCTTATTAAAATGTATGTAAACAAGTCAAAGTCGATGAGCACTTGATTTTCCAATAATAAACTTGAGTTTACTGTGTATGACTAGTTTGTTCTTTGAATTACAGTATTTTTGTTCGGTATAATAAAATTAATATCCTAGGCATGTTGAGGGGTATAGTAAATATTGCCCCCCCCTCGAAGAGTAATGTCAACCTCGGCATTCGGTCTCGGTTGACATCGCTCTCCTCGGGGTGCAATATTTACTATACCCCTCAACTGCCTATGATATTTATATACTATAGTTTATTTATTGATAAAAACTTAAAGTATTAATAGTGAAAACTTACATCAATATAAAATACATTCTAGCATGACACGCGCAGAGTTTCCTATAGACAAAGAACACAATTCACTGTTGTTAAACTACGAATAAACAACACGGATAAATGGTTCCGAAACTGTAACATATAGTTTGCATTGTAATTGCAGAAAATGTTGTCAGGTCATGTTAGAATCAAAATAATTTTCGCATTATCGTTGTTTATCGGCTATTAAACACCAATTCGTCATTCTGATGCGGTATATTAAATGACTCGGGATAACGCCCTCTTGGTTTAATTAGAACTTCCAATCGTTGTTCATTAGCCAATAAACAACTCTAAATCGAAAAATTATTTCTTAAATATACCACACTGTGTTGTTATCCAACTATATAACGTAAGAGCATTTTCATTAAAGCAGATAAAATTGTTTGGAGAAACGTGTGACCAAACGTACATACTGGAAGTCAAGGTCACCAATTTGTGTCTTATAAATACAGCTTTGCATAATAAATTGTAACATCACATGCAGTGTAAGGTGTCATCACACTCTCAGTATTTAAGATTTATTATACAGAAACATATTTTAATCAATCCTGTACATCATATGATGTTTTGAATATTATTAGACAAGGTCGGTTAGGCTTATTAAACAGGAACATATTTTAATAGCTGTTCTAACATATTAAAGTGACTCGTTCACGGATTGGCAAATTTACAATTTTCAATTTTGTTGTAATGGATCTCAAACAGAAAAATGCATCAAATATAAACGAGCGAAATAACACTAGTTCGCACAGGCTAAACCGGGACGGCACTTGCTGCTTTTATGGTATATTCTGTTTCAAGTAAGTCTCTTCCGAACATTAATTCACTTTAGACGGAAAGTGCCATCCCGGATTAGCCTGTGTGAACTGCACTGGCTAATCCGGTACGACACTTTACGCACATGCATTAAGTCCTGTTTTCCAACGACGCGCCTCATATGTAGTTCAGCAAATGGAACAACACAAAAATTTGATCTTAAAAACTAAAAATACCTCAGGATAAACTTGAGATGATTCTGGAATACTACCCCTTACCTGGACTTTGCGCTCACATATGGTATAAGTTTGTTCTGTTTGTCATTCTCGTCGCTAAAACTAATACTGTACTTATTCTATGCTTTCAGTCACACTAAGTTTTTGGACACCCACAAAATCTGTCGAAATAATTATTTTTGCGCCTCTATATTTTCAGAAAAGGAATTAAAATGTGATTATATGTTTTGGACGGATAATTTATGTCAACTATATTTTGAATCGATAATTGGCAATTAACACCAATTACCCGTATACTAAAACCTTTCATAGGGAGCGACTGGTTTTATCACAGACGTCTCTCCTATTGTTTGCCAATTTCATCCTGCGAATTTTGCAGCACCATTCTGCATGTCAATTATCAAGTTAGGGACAATATTATGGCTTCAATAAACAACCTCGTGTCAAAAATTAATACCTCCGGCTATTAACGAAGTCCATATCCGCAGACAATTAAACAAACAAGTGCGTAGCTTATTTGCAATTGTTACGACTTGAAAATGTGTGAGAATCCTTGTTCTCTGACAGATTTCCATCAATTACTTTTTTGTGAATCAAAGTATTCAGATGCTGAAAAAAAATATTTAAGCATCTGAAAACATAGAATAAATACGGTATTTCTATTTATTAGTTTGAGATAGAGAATTTTCTGTTTCATGGAGCCATAACTGTAGTAACAATGTGAGCTACTCACGTGTTGTATGAGTTTGTTCTGTTTGTCGTTCTCGTCGCAAAAACTAATATTTGTAATTCTAAGTTTGAGATAGAGAATTTTCTATTTCATGGAGCCATAACTGTAGTAACAATGTGAGCTACTCACGTGTTGTATGAGTTTATTCTGTTTGTCATTCTCCTTCCTCAGGTCCTGTAACTCTGCCTCGTACTCAGACGTGTGACTCTGCAACTCCTTTTCTGCCTTCTGCAGCTGCTGCTCCAGCAATCTGGGGGAGGAGAAAGAATTATAAGAAAGAAAGGAAAGAAAATAGGTTACATTCTACCACCAACACTCAAGCTCCAGAAATCTGCACACAAGAGATATAATAATCACAAAGAAAGGAATGGAAAAAGGTTACATTATAATTCTACCCTACTGTTGCTCCTAATATCTGGTCGAAGGAGATATAATTATTATACAGAAAGGAAGGGAAATAGGTCACATTCCACCTTTCTGCTACTGCTACTGATGCTCCAACAACCGAAACAAATTGCAACATAAACATAGGAAAGAAAGAAAATAACAGAAAGGTAACATAATCACAGTAAGAAAGAAAGGGAAGAGGTTACATGATATCTTACCCTAACTGCTGCTCCAGCAAACTGAACAAAAATAAGAAAATCATAAGTTGAATATGACAAAGAATTCTAGCTCCCCTACTTATATTCCAGAAATCTGCAAAAAACTTAAAAACAAGATTCTGTGTTTGATAAACACACATGCCCCCAGTTGGTGCTAAGTAGCCCATTTCTTAGTCCAAATTAGCTCAAGGTCAAGGTCAAAGTGTGGTTGGGTGATATGTGTTGATTGGGAACGGCCATAAGTAAAAACTGTGTGAATATATCTAAGTGTTTTAGTAAGCGGTGTTGATGCTCGACGAAATGGTAAAATCTAGTTAACCAAGAAATGGCACTTTTGAATTATTATAAGTCCAAATTAGGTCAAGGTCAAAGTAAAGTTGGGTGATATGGGTGGATAAGGAATGGTCATAAGCAACAACTGTGCAAGTATCAAAGTGTTGTAGTAAGCTGTGTGGGTGCTAGACAAAAAATGGTAAAATCTACTTAACCTGTGACGGAAGGACGGACGTTCTAACAAATGAATACTTATGTGACTATTTCATGACTAACCCTAATGCCATTTTAGCCCCCTAAGGGACTAATTTAGCCACCTAAGGAAGTTTTTACTTACAAAGAGATACTTATGTGACTATTTTAGTCACCTAAGTATCCATTCGTGTGTACGGAAAGACGGAAGGACGGACAGGACGATCACTATATGCCTCTTGCATCAAGATGCCAGGTGCATAAAAACACAGGAAAGAAAGGAAAGAAAATAGTTGACACTACAGTCATTTACTAACGAACAAACAATCTGCACAAAAGTTCCTTGAATTATTGCAAAGAAACAAAAGAAACTACACATCATTTTGTCATCCAAAGCTGCACCATCCACCTGCACGAAGTAAATCTATTAATTATAGAAAAGAAAGAAAAAGAGTAAAGATAATATGCAAACTGTTTGATAACGATACAGTAAGCAGCAAAAGGAACAATCATAATGATAAAAACACGTGACATATCTTAGAACCGTAATTGTCTTAACTGAAATCAACACAGAGACATATCTTAGAACCGTAATTGTCTTGACTGAAATCAACACAGCTTACCTCAGTGACGTCCTGTACTGCTCATGCACTGCCAAACTACTGAACAATGTAAAACTTACCGTCTGGGGTATTGGGGATATTTTTGAGATCAATTACCATTTTCTTGAAGAAGAATAGCCACTTAAACCATAGTCTCACTTAAGACAGCTTGACTTATTGAAATAATATACTGTCATTCAAGTTCAGCAAATAAAGTTTGGGTCACAACAAACCAATCAAATGAACTGACTGGTATTTGGTCAGTAGTGGATGCATGACTTCTACATGTTTTTTTATTTAGACTGGTTAGTTTATTTTGTGCATGCAGCTGTTGACCATGTTAACTCACCTGTTGACCTGTGCCTGATGTGAAGCAGCGTGATGTGTGGGTGGGGCGTCAGTACAGTTCTCACACATACACGCCCTGTCTTCCTCCACCTGGCTGTCCTCCCCGAGTGCACACTCCCCTCCCATACCCACACCCCTGGGGATCTGTTATTGGACGTATCCCCACCCTAGGGGACCGGTCAGTAGACACATCGCCAGCCCCTACGGACTTTTGACTCATAATATCCCTACATCTTGCAGACATTTCAGTATCCCCACCCCCTAGGGACCTTTCAGTAGGAACATTCTCACCCCCAGCAGACCTTTCAACTGTCCCATTCCGACCCCCAATGTAATCACCCTCAACATTTATGTGACCCACTTCTGTAACTGCTATAGTTTCCTCCATCACACCATCAACCACGTCTATTGATGTAAGCTCTTGATCTTTCACATTCCTGGTCAAGTATTCACCACTGATGTTCACGTTATTTCCCATTCTTTCATAATTTTCTGCTACATCATTCCCATTCAACAGCGTCTTATCAGATTTCACATTTGTACAGTTGTTGTGATTATCTGTCAATGTTTTGCAACTATTTCCTAACTTAATTTCATTGCCACCTGCATAAGTTTCCATGTCACATCTTCCTGAATTGCTATCCACACTGCCTGCCCTACATCCTATTGCACTATTCATGGCTGCTTTACTTGTCCCAGAACACATTGGTGTGTTGGCCGCCTCCACTTTGATAATATATTCACTGTCACACTCGTCTAAATCATTCAACATCATGTCTTCATCAAGGGAACTTTCTGAAGAACTGTGAGCTAGAGACTTACAGGAGTTGCTTCCCTTTGCAGAAGAAGTCTCGGAGCTATCTCCCTCATTCAAGGGAGGTAACATACCAAAACCTCCTTTACTCTTCCCACTTTTATCATCTTTCATTAGCAATGAAATTTTACGCAGATGTCTTATATCATTTTTTATCAACTCGGTGGGTGTTACCAGAGACATTGACCTTTGACCTTTGAACACAGAACTGTAAACTCCGCCCTCAAAAGCATCATGACCTTCACCTTCAATGGCTGACCCCTGCTGTACACAGTCCTTACACTTGCACTGGTTCAATGCACCATTGTTGTTGTTGTTTTCAAAGGAATCCTGGTTACCATGGTGACCATAGTGCTGTTGCTTATGCAGGTTGTCATAGCGACACTGGTCGCACTCACAGATGTAGTCTGGTTCCCTCCACCTGGCGATGCACTCCTCACAGTAGCAGGTCGCGTCCCCAGGGTCAAGGTCATCTGACCCGGAGGGGCAGTCTATGTCCTGGAGCTGTTCTACGCACGCCTCACACTGACACTCCACATATTCAGGTCCATTTAAACATTCTTCACATTCACAGGTCACATGACTTGGGCTTGCTTTGCTTTTATGTTCAGTTACCTCCCTTGGTGAAGAATACATTTTATTAATTATTGTTTTACCTCCCCTGTTTACAGTTCTGTTAGGGGCAGAAGTGTCAGGGTTGGTTTTCATAACTTTGGGAGTGATATACACATGGTTGGAGAAGCGATCTGGAATGGATTCCTCATCGGAGTAGTCTCCCTTTGCGGAAAAGTTTAAAATCTCACCAGAATCCTCATGAGAATCTTCAAGATCAGAGTCACCTCCCTTGCCAGTGTCCACGTCTCCAGCAATATCAATCATAGCCCCTCGTTCTTGCACAAGCTGGCCCGTCTTTGACACTCCAGTTTTGATTGGTTTAAAGTGTCGAACATCAATATCATACCCAGTCAGCGTAAACTCCCTTGAAAGTCTCTTCTCGTCTGCTTGTAATGCTTCTGTGTCACGTTCATCCAATTCAAAAGATTTGTCACCATAATCTGCATCAGCATCAGCAACGTTATCAGCATTCTCTACGTTATCATCTACATTATCATTTTCAGTTTCATCAAGATGAGGTTCAAAGTTTTCAAACACTTCGTCAGTTTCAGTCATGTCAGCATCATGTGTTACCCTCACTGGTCTTTCTAGCTTCTTCCAGATTTCTTCAATGTTAGCCATGTCTTGTATTATACTGTCTAACAAGTTAATATCTCTCCTTATGTATTACCCATAACACAGTTCACCTGTTGGCCATGTTTTGTACTTCACTGTCTTATCTCTCCATATGCATTCCTCATAAGAAATTTCCCATATTTAATTATCAGTTATTTATTTTTTGCATTCGGCAAGGTAAGTCTTATATATTGGCAGGAAAAACTTATTGGTTTCATGAAAGCACACTTGTGGTTAGCACATAGCCAGCAAGTTAAAATTGGTTCTGATGCAAATTCGCCACCTTGTTTCTTTTAGCACACAACTTATTTTTCACCAACATTCAATATACACAGAATTTCCTTTTTTGCAAGTCTCCATGAATATCCACACTTATTTCATTTTCAGTATGTTCTTCTTTTTTTCTATATTCCAAATTTTCAAACCTTGTATGATACACCTTGTCTCTTCGCTGTATAGGAAACCGGGTCTCAATTCTAAAACAAATACAAAAATACATTTTATGAATAAACACTTATTTTTTAATTTGGGTACAAAATAAAAAGATTCTTGAAATGCATTATAACATAATACATAACAATAATTTTTTTACAATAAATACCACTATGATATAAAATAATATTTACCTCATTTCATAAAGCAATTTAAAAGCAAAACTTTGCTACTTTATTCTAAATGTTAGTGCATGCAGTTTTAGATATGTACATGTACAAGATGTTTCAAATTAGGTTTGAGATTTTACTGGCCCCAATTTCTGTTGTGGAAATATCCTATCATTTGACCTAACTTCAGTAGCAATGACATCATGAGTCCCAGGTTAATTCATGGACATTCACACTCAAACTTAAAAACTGACCATTGACAACGAAGTGATAATAGCCCAGGTATTTGACAGCTTTTGAAGAATTTAATATCTTGTGTAAATAATCTGCGATGAAAACCAAGCAAGATTTGTTAAACATGTAAAACTTATAAACATCTGCAGAATAAATTGTTGTGTCACCAGGGACATGAAACAAAAAAATACGATATACGGGCCACGTCTGCATTCGGATATTCGACACACAAGGCAATATAAATTCTACATATGACATTATGACAATGTACACTTGTATAGGCAGAAATGTTGAAAATCTTTTAAAATTTAATATATTTGTGCAAATAGTCAATGACAAATGAATAGACTATGCTAAAAACATAATTAGAAGCAACAGACTAATAAAACCCCTGGATTTAGCAAATTATTAGAAAATAGCAACATACTGATCTGGCTTTCCACCCTGTCCCTTTTTAGCAGCACCCTGTACCATTTGTGATTGAAGATCTTTCCCTACTTAAATATGTAATAGCCTATGAAAATCAAGGCTCCAAATAATGTTACAAGCATTCATCTTTCGGTAAATTTTTATGATGTAAGACCAAGTTTGAGCTTGTGAACTTTCATAGTCATGGATCAGTTGTTTTCCTATCCTAATTTCAGTCTTAATTTCAAATATTGGCCAATGAAAATGATTCTTACAAAAAAATCATCAAATATTGGCCATTGAAAATGATTCTTACAAAAAATCCTATCAAATATTGGCAAATGAAAAATATTGGCCAATGAAAATGATTCTTACAAAAAAATCCTATTATTCTTTTACGTCATTGGTTAAAATCCCATTATGTTCTAAATATTGACCAATGAAAATAATTCTTACAAAATAATCCTATTATTCTTTTACGTCATTAGTTAGAATTCCTTTATGTTCTTTTTTTTTTACGGATTTTAATGAAACTTGTTTTAAACTAAATGACAACACCTATTATGACACCATTAGCAAATGAATAATGAAATATTAATAGATTTACTTAATAATTATTACGAAACAAAACTGTATGTCTTTAATAGATATGGACAATGATACCTAATAGAGACTAATTCTAAATTGTCCAAAAAGAATGTTGATAAAATACATGTAAGTTGTTGTTTTTTTAACAGAAAGCCAGATTGTATTTCTATATTACAAACAGAGCCTTCAACATACAAGATTTAGAATTTCAAGACAGTTACAGTCACAGTGCCAGGTGCAATGTGAGTTTGTTTGTTTGTTTGCTTGGATTTTTCGCCGTTTTTAACAGTATTTCAGTCATATCACGGCGTCAATTAACCTAGTCACACTGTTCCTCGGCATGATTAGCCGATCTAAGTAAGTTCACATACCTATGCCAGTAACTGACAACTGCACTACTTGGGTCAGAGGTAGGGAAGAATGGCCGTAAAATAATTTCATGACCAATCCCCAAACAAGTTATGTGGCCGGGCTGGGGTTCGAACTCAGGATCCCCGGATTTACAGTCAAGCGCTCTACCACTAGCCAGGCCCGAGTTAATCCAGGATCAAACACAATGATTAACTTTTAAACAAACAAATCTCCACGAATAAGCTCAAAAAGGAAACAAAGACTGGACATTTATATGAAGCATGTCGAGGGGAAAACTGGGCTTAAAGCACGTACGTGAAGTGTCATCCCGGATCAGCCTGTGCAGTCTGCACAGGCTGATCCGGGATGACACTTTCCGCTTCTATGTACTTTCCGTTTCAAGGAAGTCGCTTCTTATCATAAATCCACTGGATCAGCCTGTGCGCACTGCAAAGGCTGATCCGGGATGACACTTTCCGCTTCTATGGTACTTTCCGTTTCAAGGAAGTCTCTTCTAAACATAAATCCACTGGATCAGCCTGTTCGCACTGCAAAGGCTGATCCGTGATGACACTTTCCGCTTCTATGGTACTTTCCGTTTCAAGGAAGTCTCTTCTTATCATAAATCCACTGGATCAGCCTGTGCGCACTGCAAAGGCTGATCCGGGATGACACTTTCCGCTTCTATGGTACTTTCCGTTTCAAGGAAGTCTCTTCTAAACATAAATCCACTTTATCAGCCTGTTCGCACTGCAAAGGCTGATCCGGGATGACACTTTCCGCTTCTATGGTACTTTCCGTTTCAATGACGTTTCTTCTAAACATAAATCCACTGGATCAGCCTGTGCGCACTGCAAAGGCTGATCCGGGATGACACTTTCCGCTTCTATGGTACTTTCCGTTTCAAGGAAGTTTCTTCTAATCATAAATCCACTGGATCAGCCTGTGCGCACTGCAAAGGCTGATCTGGGACCACACTTTAGGCACATGCATTAATCCTGGATTCCCTACGATACGCCTCATGTCTAAAAGTTACTGTAAACAAAACAAGCATTACAAAGAGATTGGTAATTTTTCTTTCAATATTATGTTTTCTTAAATATGAAAATTACAGAATGGTCACAATACTTTAAACTCTTTAAACAGCAATTAAGTCAGGTATCTTAACTGAAGTGCATAATTTAAATGCTTCACAGAACAAAAGGTCACTGTATAAAAAATGTATTGCTCAATTTAACATCAATGGCAGTAATTTTCAATTAACATATTATGTGGCAATTAGAATATCAATGAAGTTTAGTGTAGCGCATCAACATTTCTTGATTACAAATTGTTGGTAAGCAACTAAATTGAATTTACAGTCATTTACTATGGCGTACCCTTTGGGTCAAAAGTAAAAGTTATGTGTCATAATTATGTGTCAGCCCATGAGATTTTTGGCCCAAATGCGGTATCTGGGCGAAAGTGAGTTATTAGCAGTTTTGAATAAACTGATATGTGTAGAAACTTGAAATGGCGTCCTTTTTTCGCAATCGTATGTTTCTAGCAAGAATGAACAGTTTAAGTAACATCACCATAACGACAAATTTTCACATTTTACACAGATTGTAATGTTTGTCATGCATACAATACAGAACGAAGCATGATGAGGACAAGTAATTTATATTCTATATATTAACTGGACTGTCTTTTACAAATAACAAACTTTGAATGTACAAGTGTTTCGGACAAAAATAATAATAATAGAGAGATGGTTGCTTTGGCAACCAAAAAATAAATCATAGCAAAAATAACAATTTTTATCCAAATAACACAATAAATAATATTTTCCATTGACAGTTTTCAAGATTTAAACAATTATTTGAAATCTCTTTATCATAATATAGACTTTATAAAAGAAATCACGTGCCTCAAATTCAAGGTCAGTTTTCTCGAAACGAGGCAGGCCGCAATTGGGATAAAAATCTCATGGGCTGCCACATTATATGCACAGCAGCTAAATATAAATGTAACTGTTGTTATAAAACAGGCTTTATATAAGATTTAATTCGCCAAACAGACTTAGAGCTAAAATTTAGCATTTGGTCAGAAAAAATGTATCCGCGGTTATAACGGACGATTGCTGCATTTGATGACTGTTGGTATAAATTATTACTGCAGTTATATTTGTAAATGTGACTGCCGTAACAAATTTATAACTGCAGTCATAAATTGTAACTGCGGTTACAATTTTATAACAACAGTTATATCCATATATAGCAAGCAGGCTTATAAGTACTTTTGACACAAAGTGTAGATTGGAGACTATGGATATTTTTTAATAGAATTAATAGTGAAGCATTGTTAAATATGATGACATTGTGTAAAGTAACAGTTGGCAAACGTCTATAACATGCTTGGACATATATTGAACATTATTAAAATAATACTCTGTGTTAATAATCCGGTTACATATTTTGTAATTTGTTATTCGCGTTCAGAACGCGGGTTTCTGATGAACAAGAGATAGACAAACAAAATCCTGTGCTAAGCTGTGTTAATATCCAACCCGTGGACTGATCTGCAATAGCTATCCTTAATTGATCAACAGTAATCGTGAAAACATAAAGGGAGCAACCACCTCTTTCAGCTTGTGTTTAGCACTGTATAATTTCCCATTTATTTGCGTTTGGTTTAAATGCTTCTGTTGTTGATAACAATGCATAAAGACACACGATTATCCATTTAATGTTTATTATAAACAAAATAAAATATATCTTGTAGTATTAAATAACTTTCTTATTATTCTTTCTTTTTTTAATATTTGTGATTTATGAACAGATACATGATAATATTACTTAATTATTCTTTCCACAAAATATCGTGATAGTGTTGTCATAAATGTATGTTTAAATGATAATGTAAATAAGATAATTCACAGTATAACATTTATGTATCTATTTGGGAATGTTCATTTGAAACGAATTATTAATTGACCGCCGAGTGAAAATATTGCGTTCAGGTGTGCATTTTTACAAATTACTTTCTCTTTGCAATTCGTGGCGGGACAATCACACATATTTAGCAAGTATAAACTATGTAAACAATCTTGTTTAATAGTACGGTTGGTCATGTAGTACTATTTTTGTCACTTATATTCTGAATACATTTGTATTGTTATTTTCGCAAACGTGTTCATTCAAAGTGAACCCTGTGCCTCTAAATGAATGTTGTAAAGTACGAAAGTCGGAACGCGACTATTAAGGTTCTGACATTAGCACCAGTACATCGAGTTGGACTTGCAAAGCAAGTGAGCCAGTTGTGAATGTGATTTATTTTATCATTTGTGTTTCGTTTGATTCCCAACAATTCTAACAGCTAAACTTTTACAATGCAATTGTAGTTTTATAGATTTGTGAAGTTATTTATAGTTATTCTCAATCAGGAACAGTGAATTCAAGAATTCAATTCAATTTGTTTATTTGCTTCATGGCAACCGGCCCTTGCATATATATACACACATGCATAAGCACATTTAAATACACATATAATTGTAGACTAATATGGTGGTACAGCAACATATAATTTCAAGATTGAGACCATGTCTGTAAAAATATATTTTTTAATCTCTGAAAATAATGAAACAAAAATAAGGTTGCGTTTACAACACCTTGTTGATTCCAAACATACCCAAATCCTAGAGAAAACAAATGTTAAAGTAACGATAATACCCAATTTTTAAAACCTAAATCGTCAAATGTTTTAAGCATTTCATAACATTTGTTAACATTCCGATTATATGGCATTTTTAATATACGTAACCAATATTTAATAACACGTCTGCATGTAAAAATGTGTACAGGAAATCCACCACAGTCACCCAGTAAAACCATATTACATGTATGCAATGGTGCTGACATAAATCTCTTACAAGCATATATATATATATGTACACGTTCAACAATATCAAAATATTTTAATCCCCAAAGCTCTGATCCATAAAATAGAAAAAGGCATAAACTTAGCATCAACTAACTTAAAATAACAACTATGGTCCATTAGCAAGTACTCATATAGGGAAGCCAACAACGAAGCAATTGCACGCTTAGCTTTTACAGCCATATTTTCTGCCATTTTATACATTGACAATGTTGAAGAGAAATAAACACCTACATATATAAACCCATGAATACATTGGAACTTTTCATTACAATAATACCATTTGTCCCTTGAGGATAATCTCCCCCCATTGTTAAAAACAACTATTTTTGTTTTATGTACATTAACTTTTACGTTATATTCAATACAATATTCATGTAAATAATTTAGTTGTTGTTGCAAACCAAACACAGTGTCAGATGCTAATGTTACATCGTCAGCAAATAACAACATAATAATCTCAATATCATCTGGTGTCAATTGTATGCCCCTTATATTTTTACCTTTCAAATATTCGTATAGCTCGTTTATAAATAGACAAAACTAAGAAGGGCTTAAATTTCAACCTTGTCCTAGACCCATAGGACAGTTAATTAGATCACCTAACATTTAATGTGACCTCACTTGAGTTTTACTTCCAAATAAAGACCCTTTATGGCGTTTAACGATTTTCCTTTTATATTATTTTGTATTAATGTTCGGTATAGTCTCCCCCTGTTTACGTATTCAAATGTCTTTTTAAAATCTACAAGAGCAACATACATTGTTTTGCCTTTTCTACATTAATATTTATTAATTATTGAGTATAAAACAAATGCATTATCTATTGTCAAATAACCCTGTCTAAATCATGCCCGTAACTCTGTTAATCGTCCATATGCCTCAATATGAAATGTAAGCTTTTTATTCAAAATATAAAAGTATATTTTACTGAAAATATATATAAGCGTAATAGCCCTGTAATTGGCAGGGTTATCTGTAGGCCCCTTTTTATGTAGCGGTACTATTATAGAATAAGCCCATTTTTCAGGGAAGTAACCTGTGCTAAAAATCCTGTTCAAAATTATTTTTACGAAAGGAAGAATTAGGTCAATGCTGTGTTTAAAATGTTTCGCTAATAGCACACCAGAACTAGCCTTCGTTGGATTTTAAACATTTTACCGCTTCTAAAATTTCATTATCTGAAATAGGAGCATTAAAGAGTTCATCCTGGCATTCATCAATAAAAGCAGTTTCTCTGACAGTATGATAATTTTAAAATAAGATGTGGCATCTTGTGCTACATTTATATTATGTACATTTACAAATTAAATAAAATGATAATTCCATTGTTCACATGATAGATTTGTTTTATCTGTCTCTTTGCTTCGAAGCCTTTTAATTTTGCCCCCCAAGCACCTTCTGATTACCAACTGAGCTAGATGGATCTTTGATATCGTTTATTTTACATTCATAGCGCTTCGTATTACAGATATTTCGATACGCCTTTTTCATTGACAGGTAATCATTTAAATTATTGATACTGTTATCAAGTCGAAATGTCCGCAGAGACTTATTCACTTCAGTTGTATAATTTTTGCATTCTCGGTCAAACCATGTAGATGTTTTAGCATGATGTACACATCGCCTTCGTTTACTAATTAAATGATTTCCACAGTTGATTAAAATGCTTTCGATTTTTTTTTACAGTGTCATCTATTGACTCAAATGTGAACGATAGTGCATAATTTTCTATAAGAGCCTGCAGGTTTTGCTTATATATAACACTTTTATCAGTACTAAAGTCAGTTCTAACTATGTCATCCACATGTACTTGTTTCTGATTTGAAGTATCACGTTCATAGGCTTTTGTTTTTAATTTTAGGTAAATGGTCCAATGAACTTTCATCATCAACAAACATATCTTGCACAATGTCGAATATTTCAGGACTACCAACAAAGTAATCTATGACACTACAACCGTTGGAGCTTACATATGTGTTATTTCCTTTATCTGTATCTGCCCCACAGCGACCATTTAATACATAATATTCATACACTTTACATACATTCAACAAATTTTGTCCATAGCAATTTACATGGGAATCGCATGACATGCGATTACTCATACGAGAAATATGCCAAAAAAGTTCTTCTAGATCAAGAAAAATTGGCAAATTTGTATTAGTATCAATACAATCATTTTCTATTCCTGTTCTGGCATTCAATTCACCAGCCAACATAATATGGTATTCCGCGTAATTTATAGTACAACACAGGTTTTCAATAATCGCAATACGCTTGATATTACACCCTTCATATGCGGGTGAAATACTATTAAGTGTAACTGTACTAAATGTGTGTGATAGAATACATTCCGACTGCAATGACCTTTATAGATCCAATCGCAATAATTCAGTTATAATTTATACGTATATGTTGTATTATTGCATTTCAAAAATTGAGTGTAATTAATTTGGAACATGCGTCTTATTATGTATACAGTGGTTGTTTAATAAATGTGTATACTGGATAAATATGTTTGATATATTACATGTATGTCACAAAATAATGGATTCCACAATAAACTGATCAATACTGAACGTGTCTTCGAATTATGGTAACAAACACTATATTATGAGCATAACAATAACATTTACAAACTACATATCGCACCGTGAGCGCAGACTTATGCCTCAATTAAATTGTCAATGGATAGGTCATTTTCATGCTGAAATATAGATAACATTAGGAAGAATTAGGTCAATGCTGTGTTTAAAATGTTTCGCTAATAGCACACCAGAACTAGCCTTCGTTGGATTTAAACATTTTACCGCTTCTAAAATTTCATTATCTGATATAGGAGCATTAAAGAGTTCATCCTGGCATTCATCAATAAAAGCAATTTCTCTAACATCATGATCATTAAAATAAGATGTGGCATCTTGTGCTACATTTATATTATGTACATTTACAAATTAATTAAAATGATCATTCCATTGTTCACATGATAGATTTGTTTTATCTGTCTCTTTGCTTCGAAGCCTTTTAATTTTGCCCCCCAAGCACCTTCTGATTACCAACTGAGCTAGATGGATCTTTGATATCGTTTATTTTACATTCATAGCGCTTCGTATTACAGATATTTCGATACGCCTTTTTCATTGACAGGTAATCATTTAAATTATTGATACTGTTATCAAGTCGAAATGTCCGCAGAGACTTATTCACTTCAGTTGTATAATTTTTGCATTCTCGGTCAAACCATGTAGATGTTTTAGCATGATGTACACATCGCCTTCGTTTACTAATTAAATGATTTCCACAGTTGATTAAAATGCTTTCGATTTTTTTTTACAGTGTCATCTATTGACTCAAATGTGAACGATAGTGCATAATTTTCTATAAGAGCCTGCAGGTTTTGCTTATATATAACACTTTTATCAGTACTAAAGTCAGTTCTAACTATGTCATCCACATGTACTTGTTTCTGATTTGAAGTATCACGTTCATAGGCTTTTGTTTTTAATTTTAGGTAAATGGTCCAATGAACTTTCATCATCAACAAACATATCTTGCACAATGTCGAATATTTCAGGACTACCAACAAAGTAATCTATGACACTACAACCGTTGGAGCTTACATATGTGTTATTTCCTTTATCTGTATCTGCCCCACAGCGACCATTTAATACATAATATTCATACACTTTACATACATTCAACAAATTTTGTCCATAGCAATTTACATGGGAATCGCATGACATGCGATTACTCATACGAGAAATATGCCAAAAAAGTTCTTCTAGATCAAGAAAAATTGGCAAATTTGTATTAGTATCAATACAATCATTTTCTATTCCTGTTCTGGCATTCAATTCACCAGCCAACATAATATGGTATTCCGCGTAATTTATAGTACAACACAGGTTTTCAATAATCGCAATACGCTTGATATTACACCCTTCATATGCGGGTGAAATACTATTAAGTGTAACTGTACTAAATGTGTGTGATAGAATACATTCCGACTGCAATGACCTTTATAGATCCAATCGCAATAATTCAGTTATAATTTATACGTATATGTTGTATTATTGCATTTCAAAAATTGAGTGTAATTAATTTGGAACATGCGTCTTATTATGTATACAGTGGTTGTTTAATAAATGTGTATACTGGATAAATATGTTTGATATATTACATGTATGTCACAAAATAATGGATTCCACAATAAACTGATCAATACTGAACGTGTCTTCGAATTATGGTAACAAACACTATATTATGAGCATAACAATAACATTTACAAACTACATATCGCACCGTGAGCGCAGACTTATGCCTCAATTAAATTGTCAATGGATAGGTCATTTTCATGCTGAAATATAGATAACATTAGGAAGAATTAGGTCAATGCTGTGTTTAAAATGTTTCGCTAATAGCACACCAGAACTAGCCTTCGTTGGATTTAAACATTTTACCGCTTCTAAAATTTCATTATCTGATATAGGAGCATTAAAGAGTTCATCCTGGCATTCATCAATAAAAGCAATTTCTCTAACATCATGATCATTAAAATAAGATGTGGCATCTTGTGCTACATTTATATTATGTACATTTACAAATTAATTAAAATGATCATTCCATTGTTCACATGATAGATTTGTTTTATCTGTCTCTTTGCTTCGAAGCCTTTTAATTTTGCCCCCCAAGCACCTTCTGATTACCAACTGAGCTAGATGGATCTTTGATATCGTTTATTTTACATTCATAGCGCTTCGTATTACAGATATTTCGATACGCCTTTTTCATTGACAGGTAATCATTTAAATTATTGATACTGTTATCAAGTCGAAATGTCCGCAGAGACTTATTCACTTCAGTTGTATAATTTTTGCATTCTCGGTCAAACCATGTAGATGTTTTAGCATGATGTACACATCGCCTTCGTTTACTAATTAAATGATTTCCACAGTTGATTAAAATGCTTTCGATTTTTTTTTACAGTGTCATCTATTGACTCAAATGTGAACGATAGTGCATAATTTTCTATAAGAGCCTGCAGGTTTTGCTTATATATAACACTTTTATCAGTACTAAAGTCAGTTCTAACTATGTCATCCACATGTACTTGTTTCTGATTTGAAGTATCACGTTCATAGGCTTTTGTTTTTAATTTTAGGTAAATGGTCCAATGAACTTTCATCATCAACAAACATATCTTGCACAATGTCGAATATTTCAGGACTACCAACAAAGTAATCTATGACACTACAACCGTTGGAGCTTACATATGTGTTATTTCCTTTATCTGTATCTGCCCCACAGCGACCATTTAATACATAATATTCATACACTTTACATACATTCAACAAATTTTGTCCATAGCAATTTACATGGGAATCGCATGACATGCGATTACTCATACGAGAAATATGCCAAAAAAGTTCTTCTAGATCAAGAAAAATTGGCAAATTTGTATTAGTATCAATACAATCATTTTCTATTCCTGTTCTGGCATTCAATTCACCAGCCAACATAATATGGTATTCCGCGTAATTTATAGTACAACACAGGTTTTCAATAATCGCAATACGCTTGATATTACACCCTTCATATGCGGGTGAAATACTATTAAGTGTAACTGTACTAAATGTGTGTGATAGAATACATTCCGACTGCAATGACCTTTATAGATCCAATCGCAATAATTCAGTTATAATTTATACGTATATGTTGTATTATTGCATTTCAAAAATTGAGTGTAATTAATTTGGAACATGCGTCTTATTATGTATACAGTGGTTGTTTAATAAATGTGTATACTGGATAAATATGTTTGATATATTACATGTATGTCACAAAAGAATGGATTCCACAATAAACTGATCAATACTGAACGTGTCTTCGAATTATGGTAACAAACACTATATTATGAGCATAACAATAACATTTACAAACTACATATCGCACCGTGAGCGCAGACTTATGCCTCAATTAAATTGTCAATGGATAGGTCACTTTCATGCTGAAATATAGATAAAATTTATTCAACAGGCGTTTACTTTGTTAAAGATCTCGTGTAACCCCTTTTTATTTGAACCCACAATTCCGGGGTCTTGTACTCCTGTGTATTGGCATTCTAAAATCAATACACTGCTGCATATATAAAGGATTGGATTACTACCAAACTGTGATTGACTATATTTATAAGATTTCCTTTTGCAGCCTTGTTGGATGCATTGTGTCACCCAAAGAGCCCACTCAGGGCCAAATTCAAGGAAATAATGGCATGTCAAAACGTATATTTATTATATCATGCTGTTTTTAATACAACCCATACAATGTCATGTCCTTTGTATGTTGTTTTAGAGTTGATTATATAACATACAGAATAATTATATAGTCTGGTACAGTAAATGAATGACACAATAAAATATGTGAACAATTAAAATATGAAATTCTAAACTTTTAATGTTTGTTATAATGCCTTCAACTGCAGTATTTAAACTGACTTAACATATCGAACATCAATTGAACCAGTGCACACAGCCAATGCTCAGTCAGTTAAGATAAGTTTGCAGATAACGATATTTTATGGCAGACCAATGAACAGAAGGGAACATCACATTTAAATATGACTTCATAACATCTATAAAGATAAATAAACATCTATAAAGATAAATACAATTGTTTTACTAAATTCTGTTTAAACGTTGTTTCAGAATTTGCTTTATATTATTGAATTGTTGCCGTATTAATGTTTGGTTGATGTAAAGTTTAACTTACATACTTAAAGGTGAACTCATCAAGCTAGTGCTATCACAACTTTAAGGTTATAACTAGGTTAAATGATGCATTATTTTGGAAAAGTGCCATTGGAATCGATTTATTTATACTACTCGTATGAGATGCTTCTTTAAATATATTCAATATTTGCCTAGGCGAAAGCCCATTTATATCTGTGAGTTTTTCCTATACATCGCATACTTCAGCTATGCAATATCTGTCGCTAAACACGGTTAGCATTATTGTTTGTTATGTTGGCTACTCTACCAATGTGGATCTATTATCACTTTATATCAACATATTCAGGTGTTTTTCACAAAAGTATCAACTGATTTATACATGTCTCATTATTTAATGTATTGCAGCGATTTAAGTGCAAAATGACAACCGTTTTTAACTAACATCAAATCCGTCTTATTATAGGTATCTGTAAACTCACTCGTACATACTGCACCGCAGTGTCTAAATTATCCACCAATCGGTCAGTTGTGTTCATTGTATACACCTTTGCTTAAATTCGCAAACTGCTAGAAAATGATAATGGTTAAAATAAAAATATGTAAACACATTTAATACAATTCTGATGTCAATATCCAGGCAAACTGAGCAACGTTGATTCGATGATTCAAATAAAAATGTGTAGCTTAATCTTGGACTGAATGTATGAAAAATTTCAGATTAACATCACTTATATAGTCTGTCAGCTGTTAAACGTAAGTCGCTTTACATCAAAGAGCCAAATCTTAAAAGTAACACTTAATTCGTTCCCTTGATTATTAGTAACACTACCAACTAAACTGAAACTGAAACTGGTTTATTTGATTAAACGCCTGTTACTATGAAATAAACATATTCAATGGCGTTTTACAAAAACAAAGCTATAAGTAAATAAAATATATCATAATAATTCGTAATTATTATAAAAGAAAAGCATTAGCTGCAAAAAACAATATAAAACATTCAACGCAAGTAAACACTTAAGATTTTGAAGACATAAAACATAAAACACGCATAAAACATAAAACACCTTTGCCTTTAAGAGTATGTTTCAGTTACGCAAATAGTGAATAAAAATTGCGGAAAAAGTATGTTTTCAAATCGTTTTTAAACTTATCTACGGAATTTGACTGTCGTAGTTCTGGCGGCAAATCGTTCCATAGTCTTGGTCCAGCGGTGCTAAAACTTCTATCACTAAATGTTCTCCTCTTATTGAATGGCACAACGTAAGAGTTCTCTGCAGTATTCGACGATCGAAGACCACGCTTGCAAGGAGTTTGTTTGGTAAGCAGTTCCAACAGGTAGTCGGGAGCCTCATTTGCAGAGCACTTGTACATGAATGTAAGTAATTTGAATGATATTCTAGCTTTTATCGGCAACCAGTGTAAATCGTATAGAGCCTGTTTTGAGCTTTCATATTTTCCACGTTCTAAAACAAGTTTAGCGCACATATTTTGTATTCGCTGCAACTTCTGAATCGCAGTCTCAGCAACACCGTATAAAATTACATTACAGTAGTCAAGGTGGGATAAAACTAGAGACACAACTAGGATTTCGGTTGCCGGTCTGGTTAGGTATTTGCGGATACTTGTGATTCTAAAGTAATTCAGCATAGCCGAGCGACACTTCATTGCAACGTGCTTTCTGAAGCTGAGAGTCTCATCTAAGAACGCTCCAAGATAACGAATTGTAGTATCGCGATGAATTTTGTCTCCTGCAATGTTGATTTCTGTTGTTGTTATTTATTGAAGTTGTTGACGGCTACCAAACGTAATAAATTCAGTTTTTGAGGCGTTCATTTTTAACTTATTTTTATTCATCGAATTATTGATTGTAACAGAACATTTCTCAAGATCCGTTATTGCATTTCGTTCGTGAGGTTCAGACGGTTTGAATGATGTTTTTGCAATATGATCATCAGCGAAACCAAACACGGAGATATTCGATGGAATTATATCAAATAGTGTTCCCGCGTAGGCAAGATACAGCCAAGGACCAAGGCAGCTGCCCTGAGGGACGCTGCATTGTAGCGGCCGCGCGTTGGAAATGCCATTGTTGACTCGAAAACTGCAGGTAGGAGTCCATCCAGTCGAGTGTCGTTTCATGCAAACCGTACTGGGATCGGAGAACATCGAGCAATATGTCGTGGTCAACCGTGTCAAAGGCAGCACTCAAGTCTATGGCATTCATGGCTGTTACTTCCTGCTTCTCCATGCCTGCCAACAAATCATTTACCAGCCTGAGAAGCGCCGATTCACAGGAATGGTTTCGTCGGTACGCAGATTGGTTCTTTGCGAGAAGACTGTAGGCATCGGCGTGAGTATTTAGTTGCAACAACACCGCCTTCTCGATTAATTCAATTTAGACATATAACTGTGTTCGTTACCGATTTTAATTTATTCCATTGAATTACCAAACAAAAAACAAGAACTAATGAGTGTCAAAAACTGCTAAACATACTGAAAGCATTTTAGTTTCATCACAACCATAGCTGAAGAAACACAAAATGTTTATAGTCAACGTTTAGCATACACGCCCAATAGTCAATTTAATTTACTTTTAACATTTATTTGTATGACGGGAGTAAGTGTTAGACCTAGTAAATGTGTTACTCGATAGGCTGGGTACCATACTGCACAATCGAGACAATCAATTGTACTTGCCAAATGTTGGAAACTTAAGAATGGGTGAAATGTAAAACCAATTACATTTGTTCAATGGAGATTTTTTCATATTGTTTCAACGTAAATAAAAGCATTCCAACTCTAAACAATACAACCATTTATAAAGGAGTTAAATAAATGCAGTCAAACGTATTAGAACGATTCAGAATAGACAACATTCAAATGTTAAAGGTGCTGAGAAAATGTGGAATAACATATTACTTCTGTGTGTTGCAGTATCCTTATTGAAGCTTTCATATGCAGGTAATACTTATTTTCACTACTAACACACGCAAGGTAAACTACTACTACTACTACTACTACTACTACTACTACTACAACTACTACTACTACTACAACTACTACTACTATACTACTACTACCACTACTACTACT
>JAPFQT010000168.1:317500-382500 GCA_027627225.1 Congeria kusceri
GTAGTAGTAGTAGTAGTTGTTGTTGTTGTTATTGTACTAGTTGTAGTAGTAGTAAGGTAGTAGTGATAGCTGATGTTTTAGTAGTAGAAGTAGAAGTAGAAATAGTAGTAGAAGTAGTAGCAGTAGTAGTAGTAGTAGTAGTAGTAGTAGTAGTAGTAGTAGTAGTAGTAGTAGTAGTAGTAGTGGTTGTAGTAGTAGTAGTAGTAGTAGTAGTAGTCGTAGTAATAGTAGTAGTAGTAGTGGTAGTAGTAGTAGAGTAGTAGTTGTAGTAGTAGTAGTAGTAGTAGTAGTAGTTTACCTTGCGTGTGTTAGTTGTGAAAATAAGTATTACCTGCATGTGAAAGCTTCAATAACGACACTGCAACACACAGAAGTAATATGTTATTCCACATTTTCTCAGCACCCCTTAAACATTTGAATGTTGTCTATTCTGTATCGTTCTAATACGTTTGACTGCATTTATTTAACTCTTTTATAAATGGTTGTATTGTTTAGAGTTGGAATGCTTTTATTTACGTTGAAACAATATGAAAAAATCTCCATTGAACAAATGTAATTGGTTTTACATTTCACCCATTCTTAAGTTTCCAACATTTGGCAAGTACCATTGATTGTCTCGATTGTGCAGTATTGTACCCAGCCTATCGAGTAAAACATTTACTAGGTCTAACACTTACTCCCGCCATACAAATAAACGTTAAAAGTAAATTTAATTGTCTATTGGGCGTGTATGCTAAACATTGACAATAAACAGTTTGTGTTTCTTTCAGCTATGGTTGTGATGAAACTAAAAAGCTTTAAATATGTTTAGAAGTTTTTGACACTCATTAGTTCTTGGATTTTGTTTGGTAATTCTATGGAATAAATTAAAATCGGTAACGAACACAGTTATACGTATAAATTGAATTAATCGTAGATGTAGTTGGTAGTGTTACTAATAATCAAGAGAACGAATTGAGTGTTACTTTTAAGATTTGGCTCTTTGATGTAAAGCTACTTACGTTCAACAGCTGACAGACTATATAAGTGATGTTAATCTGAAAATTTTCATACATTCAGTCCAAGATTAAGCTTCACATTTTTATTTGAATCATCGAATCAACGTTGCTCAGTTTGCCTGGATATTGACATCAGAATTGTATTAAATGTGTTTACATATTTTTATTTTTACCATTATCATTTTCTAGCAGTTTGCGAATTTAAGCAAAGGTGTATACAATGAACACAACTGACCGATTGGTGGATAATTTAGACACTGCGGTGCAGTATGTACGAGTGAGTTTACAGATACCTATAATAAGACGGATTTGATGTTAGTTAAAAACGGTTGTCATTTTGCACTTAAATCGCTGCAATACATTAAATAATGAGACATGTATAAATCAGTTGATACTTTTGTGGAAAACACCTGAATATGTTGATATAAAGTGACAATGGATCCACATTGGTAGAGTAGCCAACATAACAAACAATAATGCTAACCGTGTTTAGCGACAGATATTGCATAGCTGAAGTATGCGATGTATAGGAAAAACTCACAGATATAAATGGGCTTTCGCCTAGGCAAATATTGAATATATTTAAAGAAGCATCTCATACGAGTAGTATAAATAAATCGATTCCAATGGCACTTTTCCAAAATAATGCATCATTTAACCTAGTTATAACCTTAAAGTTGTGATAGCACTAGCTTGATGAGTTCACCTTTAAGTTTGTAAGTTAAACTTTACATCAACCAAACATTAATACGGCAACAATTCAATAATCTAAAGCAAATTCTGAAACAACGTTTAAACAGAATTTAGTAAAACAATTGTATTTATCTTTATAGATGTTTATTTATCTTTATAGATGTTATGAAGTCATATTTAAATGTGATGTTCCCTTCTGTTCATTGGTCTGCCATAAAATATCGTTATCTGCAAACTTATCTTAACTGACTGAGCATTGGCTGTGTGCACTGGTTCAATTGATGTTCGATATGTTAAGTCAGTTTAAATACTGCAGTTGAAGGCATTATAACAAACATTAAAAGTTTAGAATTTCATATTTTAATTGTTCACATATTTTATTGTGTCATTCATTTACTGTACCAGACTATATAATTATTCTGTATGTTATATAAACAACTCTAAAACAACATACAAAGGACATGACATTGTATGGGTTGTATTAAAAACAGCATGATATAATAAATATACGTTTTGACATGCCATTATTTCCTTGAATTTGGCCCTGAGTGGGCTCTTTGGGTGACACAATGCATCCAACAAGGCTGCAAAAGGAAATCTTATAAATGCAGTCAATCACAGTTTGGTAGTAATCCAATCCTTTATATATGCAGCAGTGTATTGATTTTAGAATGCCAATACACAGGAGTACAAGACCCCGGAATTGTGGGTTCAAATAAAAAGGGGTTACACGAGATCTTTAACAAAGTAAACGCCTGTTGAATAAATTTTATCTATATTTCAGCATGAAAGTGACCTATCCATTGACAATTTAATTGAGGCAGAAGTCTGCGCTCACGGTGCGATATGTAGTTTGTAAATGTTATTGTTATGCTCATAATATAGTGTTTGTTACCATAATTCGAACACACGTTCAGTATTGATCAGTTTATTGTGGAATCCATTCTTTTGTGACATACATGTAAGTTATCAAACATATGTATCCAGTATACACATTTATTAAACAACCACTGTATACATAATAAGACGCATGTTCCAAATTAATTACACTCAATTTTTGAAATGCAATAATACAACATATACGTATAAATTATAACTGAATTATTGCGATTGGATCTACAAAGGTCATTGCAGTCGGAATGTATTCTATCACACACATTTAGTACAGTTACACTTAATAGTTCTTCACCCGCATATGAAGGGTGTAATATCAAGGGTATTGCGATTATTGAAAACCTGTGTTGTACTATAAATTACACGGAATACCATATTATGTTGGCTGGTGAGTTGAATGCCAGAACAGGAATAGAAAATGATTGTATTGATACTAATACAAATTTGCAATTTTTCTTGATCTAGAAGAACTATTTTTGGCATATTCTTGTATGAGTTATCGCATGTCATGCGATTCCCATGTAAATTGCTATGGACAAAATTTGTTGAATTTATGTAAAGTGTATGAATTGTATGTATTAAATGGTCGAAGCGGGGCAGATACAGATAAAGGAAATTACACATATGTAAGCTCCAACGGTTGTAGTGTCATAGATTACTTTGTTGGTAGTCCTGAAATATTCGACATTGTGCAAGATATGTTTGTTGATGATGAAAATTCATCTGACCATTTACCTAAAATTAAAAACAAAAGCCTATGAACGTGATACTTCAAATCAGAAACAAGTACATGTGGATGACATAGTTAGAACTGACTTTAGTACTGATAAAAGTGTTATATATAAGCAAAATCTGCAGGCTCTTATAGAAAATTATGCACTATCGTTCACATTTGAGTCAATAGATGACATTGTAAAAAAAAATCGAAGGCATTTTAATCAATTGTGGAAACCATTTAATTAGTAAACGAAGGCGATGTGTACATCATGCTAAAACATCTACATGGTTTGACCGAGAATGCAAAAATTATACAACTGAAGTGAATAAGTCTCTGCGGACATTTCGACTTGATAACAGTATCAATAATTTAAATGATTTAGACAGGGTTACTTGACAATAGATAATGCATTTGTTTTATATTCAATAATTAATAAATATTAATGTAGAAAGGGCAAAACAATGTATGTTGCTCTTGTAGATTTTAAAAAGACATTTGAATACGTAAACAGGGGGAGACTATACCGAACATTAATACAAAATAATATAAAAGGAAAATTGTTAAACGCCATAAAGGGTCTTTATGTGGAAGTAAAAACTCAAGTGAGGTCACATTAAATGTTAGGTGATCTAATTAACTGTCCTATGGGTCTAGGACAAGGTTGTAATTTAAGCCCTTCTTAGTTTTGTCTATTTATAAACGAGCTATACGAATATTTGAAAGGTAAAAATATAAGGGGCATACAATTGACACCAAATGATATTGAGATTTTTATGTTGTTATTTGCTGACGATGTAACATTAGCATCTGACACTGTGTTTGCTTTGCAACAACAACTAAATTATTTACATGAATATTGTATTGAATATAACGTAAAAGTTAATGTACATAAAACAAAAATAGTTGTTTTTAACAATGGGGGGAGATTATCCTCAAGGGAAAAATGGTATTATTGTAATGAAAAGTTCCAATGTATTCATGGGTTTATATATGTAGGTGTTTATTTCTCTTCAACATTGTCAATGTATAAAATGGCAGAAAATATGGCTGTTAAAGCTAAGCGTGCAATTGCTTCGTTGTTGGCTTCCCTATATGAGTACTTGCAAATGGACCATAGTTGTTATTTTAAGTTAGTTGATGCTAAGTTTATGCCTTTTTCTATTTTATGGATCAGAGCTTTGGGGATTAAAATATTTTGATATTGTTGAACGTGTACATATATATATATATGCTTGTAAGAGATTTATGTCAGCACCATTGCATACATGTAATATGGTTTTACTGGGTGACTGTGGTAGATTTCCTGTACACATTTTTACATGCAGACGTGTTATTAAATATTGGTTACGTATATTAAAAATGCCATATAATCGGAATGTTAACAAATGTTATGAAATGCTTAAAACATTTGACGATTTAGGTTTTAAAAATTGGGTATTATCGTTACTTTAACATTTGTTTTCTCTAGGATTTGGGTATGTTTGGAATCAACAAGGTGTTGTAAACGCAACCTTATTTTTGTTTCATTATTTTCAGAGATTAAAATATATATTTTTACAGACATGGTCTCAATCTTGAAATTATATGTTGCTGTACCACCATATTAGTCTACAATTATATGTGTATTTAAATGTGCTTATGCATGTGTGTATATATATGCAAGGGCCGGTTGCCATGAAGCAAATAAACAAATTGAATTGAATTCTTGAATTCACTGTTCCTGATTGAGAATAACTATAAATAACTTCACAAATCTATAAAACTACAATTGCATTGTAAAAGTTCAGCTGTTAGAATTGTTGGGAATCAAAAGAAACACAAATGATAAAATAAATCACATTCACAACTGGCTCACTTGCTTTGCAAGTCCAACTCGATGTACTGGTGCTAATGTCAGAACCTTAATAGTCGCGTTCCGACTTTCGTACTTTACATCATTCATTTAGAGGCACAGGGTTCACTTTGAATGAACACGTTTGCGAAAATAACAATACAAATGTATTCAGAATATAAGTGACAAAAATAGTACTACATGACCAACCGTACTATTAAACAAGATTGTTTACATAGTTTATACTTGCTAAATATGTGTGATTGTCCCGCCACGAATTGCAAAGAGAAAGTAATTTGTAAAAATGCACACCTGAACGCAATATTTTCACTCGGCGGTCAATTAATAATTCGTTTCAAATGAACATTCCTAAATAGATACATAAATGTTATACTGTGAATTATCTTATTTACATTATCATTTAAACATACATTTATGACAACACTATCACGATATTTTGTGGAAAGAATAATTAAGTAATATTATCATGTATCTGTTCATAAATCACAAATATTAAAAAAAGAAAGAATAATAAGAAAGTTATTTAATACTACAAGATATATTTTATTTTGTTGATAATAAACATTAAATGGATAATCGTGTGTCTTTATGCATTGTTATCAACAACAGAAACATTTAAATCAAACGCAAATAAATGGGAAATTATACAGTGTTAAACACAAGCTGAAAGAGGTGGTTGCTCCCGTTATGTTTTCACGATTACTGTTGATCAATTAAGGATAGCTATTGCAGATCAGTCCACGGGTTGGATATTAACACAGCTTAGCACAGGATTTTGTTTGTCTATCTCTTGTTCATCAGAAACCCGCGTTCTGAACGCGAATAACAAATTACAAAATATGTAACCGGATTATTAACACAGAGTATTATTTTAATAATGTTCAATATATGTCCAAGCATGTTATAGACGTTTGCCAACTGTTACTTTACACTATGTCATCGTATTAAAAATGCTTCACTATTAATTCTATTAAAAATATCAATTTTTATTGCTGACCTACTGACGATACGCTCCTTTAATTTAATTATAACGAAAACGATAATAATTGCATGAACAAGTAAATTTAATTATTGAAACAAAACGACAGGTATCGACAATTGAAAAAGTTGAAATTGTGGCTGTAACTTGTGAATACAGAAAAAAACTCAATGGTCAAAAGTCCGTTAAAATGTTGTTTTTATTTCTTTTTGTTTTATAGGTAACTAAATATAAAACAATGATTTGGAAATGTTACCTCACACGCATTACAAATGATAAATATCGCATTGTTCTTTGAAAACTCAGCGTATCATCTCATCGTCTAACGGTAGAATCAGGCCGTTAGCAAAAACCTACTGCAATTCCATATGATCAAATTCCATATGATCATATAAAATGTACACATTGTCAAATTATTGATGACGAATACCATTTTGTCTTAGAATGCAAGTTATTTACATTTCCCAACATGTTGATTATCTGTTCACAAGTTGTGTTTGTATAATTACTAACCGATCAGAAAAATAATTCGCTGACATCTGTGAATTAGGTTACTGTACTTAATCATTTACGTGAATCCGTAGACATTTTTTTAAACGTTGTCGCTTTAGCAAAATATATTGCTTTTAACATAAACCACAATAAAACAAATTAGTAAAGTACACGTTACACTTAATGTTGATGGAATATCCTTGTTATTTTATATCTTAATGCAATACATGGTTTGTAAATTTGTAGAATAAGTTACGGACACAGGAAATGCTATTTTTTTCAAAAGCGAATAATTATGAAGGAATTATTTATCCGGCATATAATGTCGACATCGTAGAATGAGAAAACCCCTTGTTCTATATATCATCGTAGTATGTAATAAAGGTGTATATTACGTCGGCAAATAATTCATGTTTTTTTATAATAAAATATATACGTGCAATGAAAAAACAACTAACTACATACAAAATGCGCAGAGTGTCACCATGCCATTTTTTTCTATCAAACACAAATGTCTAAGACGTCACTTTGATGGACACTCACAAACTGAACCTACAACCTATCTAATTCTATCATGCAACTTACATCAATACATGTGTTGATACTTTGTGCGATATTATACCAGTCATTTCATACTGTTGTAACTAGAAAACGCCCGTATAAGTCATAATGTTTGAATTTTCTGTTTCAGCAGTTGCATAATTTGAAACACCCATCGCGTCCTTCGTGTCCGCGGCTATTGCTTCTACACCTGATGTTGGTATTGTTGACTTTAGAAATTTGTCGACTAAGTAGCCAGTCCTGCAAGTCAGAAAATTGTTCATATATATATCTTGTGTGATAAATCGAGTGATATACATTAGTTTATTGTTTTTATTTAAATAATATTAATAGTGTATTACTATAGTTTTCACAGACACCTGTTCAACATGTTTTCAGAATATGGAATATCAGTCATTTATTATTTTGATAATCATTGTTCATTTTCAAAATATGGAATATCAGTCATTTATTATTTCGACAATAATTGTTCATAACCTGGAGAGTATTGGCTCTATCGTATTTACTGGAATAATTGTTAATTCACTATTACAGTACATGTTATGCCTGTAGATTCCGGTGAACTGTTTATTGGAGACATGGAACCTGTATTCACTTCATCGTATATCTGCTGATTCCTACAATTTACAACGAGTACCCAATAGAATTACGACGACATTGTACAGTAATTACATTTTCTTCAAAGCAATCTAGCAATACTCAGAGAACACATGTACACAGAAAGTTACATTGTTTGAATTGCTACCTTATGTGTATTGAATATATACACCTATTATTATTTGAATGTTAAAACGAGTACCAACACATACCTCCAGCTTGGGTCTGCAATAAACATGACACTACTTAGATTAGAAAATGACAGTTTATTAATCGGGTACGTATTACATTAAACGTTAACTATAATTTTGGAAAGTATATATAACCGACATGGTATCACAAGAAATTAGAAAAACGTTTCAGTTGAAATTATTGATTTCTACATATTGATTTTTACCTAATGTAACATACGTCCCTTGGTTTATTTCTGAAGTGTTGTTCTCAACATTTCCCAACTCAACAGGGTTCATACACTTTTACACACATTGTCATTTAAACCTCAGTATTGTTTTCCGCTCGATATTAATTATCTGCCGTGTGGTTTTATGCAGTTTACTATACTATGTTGTTTACACAATACCTTTGTTCGCTAGATATTAATTATCTGCCGTGTGGTTGTATGCATTTTACTTTATACAAAGTTGTTTACACAATACCTTTGTTCGCTAGATATTAATTATCTGCCGTGTGGTTGTATGCAGTTTACTATACTATGTTGTTTACACAATACCTTTGTTCGCTAGATATTAATTATCTGCCGTGTGGTTGTATGCAGTTTACTATACTATGTTGTTTACACAATACCTTTGTTCGCGCAATCCTGTGTACAGGTCTGAAATAAATACTAAAATTCACAAAACTGTATATAAGGGTTAGCGAAAAGAACACTTAATGCTCGTATATACAGATGCTATTACAACTGTTTTATTATGTGTACCTGATTGTAGTTCGTACATCTGGCTAAGAAGCAGCATACTGACATTGGTTTAAGAACAACAATTGTATTTGACTTTCCTTTGGTGATAAAAGATTAATTATAAAACATATACTGATAAAAGCCGTATTGTATATATATACATATACATATGCTACGTTTTTGTGTAATTATTATAAGTTATTGTGATACACTTATATGTTTCATTTACATAAAATGCTTTGATTCGAATATCTCGAGCTAGATTTATATGTTTCAACCTTGGAGTAATAAGAAACATTAAATAAACTCGAAACAAAAGATATATGGTATATTTTGAAGTTCCTAAAGGCGTTCAAATTTCATTCGAAAAATATTAAATTACTTAACAGTACATTGAATCATTGACAAATTTACTTACGTTCATCTGTGTTGCGTCCAGCCATGTTGATCTGCACGTATGTATCTACAGAAGGCGGAGCTGTAATAAATAAGCCGAATGTCTTGTGATGTAAAACTTAGATTAGAAAGTAGCCAGATACAAAACAACATAAACAAAACGTGTTATTTTACAATGTAAACTGGTTGTTATTTTGTGCGCATAAAATCTAAATACAATTAAAAAAATGGCACATCGTAATCATGATTATTTGGCATAATCCAATTCGATACTAACCATGTAGACAACTGAAACTGATTGTCTTTTATTTTAGAAGCATCTCTGGTTTCTTTTAGAAATGTATAAAGTACCAAAGCAATACCATTTTTATTTGTTATTTCGAGGAATATATATTAGCTTTTGTTTATTTGTGTTATTTCGAGGAATATATTTTAGCTTTTTATATTATTAAAAGGTTGTAGTTGTTAACAAAGTTTGAATCCTATCAACCTATAGTAAAAATCCTACATCGGACCTGCGTCTGCTGTTGGAATACAATAAACATGTTCAAAACAGAAACAGTATATTTCTATGTTATTGACAAATACACAATATAAATAAACGTGCTTGATTCACCTCTGCGCTGAAATGGACACCTTATCTGGTACCGTCGCCTTAGTTTAATAATAATAATCACCATGGCAGCGCCGGCTACAAATCCACCGACGGTACCTCCTATGGTTGCCGCAAGTGACTTTTTATCTTCATTTGTTTGTACATTGTTTGGATGCCTTGTAGAAGAAACTACTAAAAGGAACATTAGAAACTGGGAAATTTGAGATGTATGCAACTGAACATTAATTAAGAACATGTGTAAATCATGTGTTATGCATATCACAATATCCACTTAATTGGTTTTAGGTTTTAATAAAATTTCGCTTGAACTTTAAACAGAACTTGTTTAAAATATGTTTACAGGCGTTTATAGGCGTTAAACTGACATAATAATATGTTGTTCTTTTTTTAACTAAAAGTGTATCATTAAATATTTACGGTCGCTGATTAAACATACTCTGAACTCTGCAGTTGGGGCCTGCAGGGTTTATTTTACAGTCCGGACATCCACCAGTATCGTCACACGTGTCGTCTAGACATGTAATAATGCAGACAACGTCGCAGCTAAAGTCAGAAAGGACTAACTGTTTAAACCTGTGATGTATTGATTACCCAAAGTCGCAATCAGATCTTACATCGTGTACTAAAGATTAGTCAGATTGGAGTTACCTTTTGATGAGATTAGACACATTAGTTGCATAGTTTTATTCTTGACATGCGTATGTACAAAAAGACATGATCAGAAACCTCAGCTTATATAAAAATAGAATCAAAGCATACCTCGGATACAGACACGTGTTTGTGCAGTTTAGGTCCTGAAATCCATCTTTACAAATGGAAACGCACAAACTATCGTTCTGCAATGTAATTATATGCAACATTAAAGTGTGTATGTACGAACATTCATATCAATTATTTTCAAAATAAACAAATGTAAGTTGCAATATAACTTAGAAGCACACATATAAGCGTATTCAGAAGAAAGGAAACACTTAAATACCGAATAAATCAACAAATACAAGTGTCGACATTTGCAGTGTTTATTACTGTTGTGAAAATTAAACAACTGTCGAGCTAATGTATACATTGCATACATGCATTGGAGTTTCTAGCTTTACAGTGATTAAAAATGAGCTAATTATGCGTTTTTCAACAATGGTTCTTATTAAATTTTCTTCTATTTTAACTCGAAGTATATCGGTATTAACTGTATTGGGTTGGTTTAATTTATGTCAATATGTCAGTTTTAAGATAATACGTACACACTTAATGTCATCGCGTTTTAAAGAGAACTATATATCAATAAAATATATATAAATATGTAATTGAATTTTAATAGAATACTATTTAAATGTTTTGGGGAAGCAAGATTAAATTATGATATATCATATATCATTAGGTACGCTGTTCAGTTATTCGGATAATTATACTGATGCTATTGGGTTATAATATAAAATTGTGTCTTACATCCATGTAAAAGAAAACGATAAGTACGATAGTTCTGATAACAAATACAATCATGAGCTTAATCAGCGTGCTTATGTATAAAAATGAAAAGCAAATCTGCATAAAAAAGAAAATGACAATCGCCATTTAAGAATAACAATTTAACAGTTTAATTAAAAACACCGTAATAAAGCATACACATATTTTCTAAGATGCCTTAATCATTCAAACAGCTGTGACCTATTATGTTGAAAACTTAAAGTGGCAAAGCAGAACATATTATGATGCAAATAAAAAATATGATTTATATTGTTTTACAATAGCGGTTTGTATTAGGCAATGTCTACAATGGTTCGCTTACCCTAAGGACACGAGAGAAGCTGATAAAACTAAAACACCTTCCAGATGAGCCATACCTGGTAGCAGGTGTCATTGTAGCACAACAGACAGACCTGGTCGCAGATATCACCATAGAAACGCCTCGTGCATGACTTGCAGTGTCCTGTGTCCCTGTCACATGTGCCGTCCCCGCAGTTCACAGGACAAGGTTTGTCACACAGCTCTCCCCACATGGTCTTTGACGAGCAGGCTGGGGAATGGATGGGAAGCAGTTTACCATAGCCTGCATAGAACGTTTGCTGATTTTTAACTAAATAATCCGTAACGTGCACTTTACTATACGCGTACACACATAATTCACACATTCGGGATTTTAACTGTGTTATTATTGTAGACACAAAGCAAATCAAATTGCCACATTGACGTTCATTTGTGTTCATTGTAAGCAAAATATAAAAACAAGAAGATGAAGCACCTATCCACTAGCAGAAGACTGACGCAAACAACATTAAACGCTTACAAATAAACGCTTAGGGCAAAAAATACAGACAACTCAATGTTCGCTTTTAAACAAGTTAACCGCTCTTTCCGTTCAAACGTGTGCTATGAAATTAATAGGAAGAAACCATGGCGGCAATGAATTCTGATACGAAACGTTATGTATGAACGTTCAGTCCTTTATTCATTTATGATTATTTGTAACCATGAAGTAAACGTAATTATTAATGCAGTTTATGAATATAATTTGTGTAGTGACGCGTGACTTAATTATGTATAGTGAGGCATGTTTATTACTATCATGTGTGTTAATTATGTTGTACTGCATAATGTTTAATTTATTTTCCGGTATATGAACAACAAAACATAAATGCGCTTAATTGGAAAGATTCGAAAAACGTAACCAATTACAGGTATTCAATCAATGGACATTATGACGTTTCGGTACTTTGAAGTGATTGGTATTCCAACGTATGTTTGCTTAACTGTTTATGGTTCTAAAATGTGCCACAGACTATTGGTTTTCGTTTCTTTGTTGTTGACCTAACGTCACTTGCGTTACGACCAATGATTTCATTTTCATTTGGATCTATGGTAATTTCAAGTTTGGGCCAGTGGTAAACAGTGAAGGGACCTGCGGGTCAACACAGTTGGGTGGGGTAATTTGCTAAACTCCAGACAGAATAAGAGTGCTTAATCGCAGGTCCCATAGTTACACGTCACTGTCCTGAATAGTCGCACTTCAAACCCCAGAATTCCGCATTGTATCCCTTAATTTCAATGCTCGATGGTGAATAGCTTTCATTTAGCTTGCATTTTATGACACGCCGCAGGTGTTCTAACAAAGGTTGCCATGAAAACCCGCTACGCAGGTATTGGTGCTGCAGACACCGGAAGTGATGTCACAGCGGACGATTCCGGATGTCTCGGGCGTGCAGCTTCCACAGGCCACAGAGCAGTTGAGGGCCCATTTTCCCGCCACGCATTCTGTACACTGGCCATAAGACTGGCCATACACTTGCAAACGACATATACACATATACAATAATCAAAGAGTTGATTATGTTTTGGATTCTGATAACTCATTTTCAGCATTTTGTTCACACATTGTCAACGACTTGATGTACAGAATACATATGAGGATTGCCGTTGGAAACCCATGCTTAATGCAGGTCCGCACAGACTTATCCGCAACGACACTTTCCGCCTATAGTAGATTTATGTTTAGAAGAGACTTTCTTGAAACAAAAATAACAATTAAAGCGGAAAGTGTCGTCATGGATTAGCTTGTGCGGACTACAATGGCTAATTCGGGACAACACTTTAGGCACCTGTTTTCACCCGCTTTGCACGTCAAACTCGCGCCAGTGGTCCTATCACACGTGGCAGCGCCTGTTAACGGGCAGGTCATATTACACGTGTCGCCATAGTAACCGGCATTGCAGTCTGCGAGACAACGGGCAGTTGTCTGCTTACACTGGTTGGTGGAGCATTGTCCGCATGGGCTGTTGCACGTGAGGTTCCAATATCCGGGCGGGCAGGCGTCACATTTGGCGAATAGCGGTTGCAGGAGCTGATGCAGTTTGAAGGACAATGACTTTCACAGTTTGTCCCGTAGAAATATCCTGTTTCGTTTGGCCAGCACACTGGAAGGTACAGACAAGATCCGTGATTTAACCTTAGGATCTGCACTACAAATAAGTACGATATATTTACGACCGATGCTTTATGAATATATTAGTTTACCTTGATAAAAGATGAATATTTGCGACTGTAAGGCGCTTTCTTGGTGAACATCATCAATTTCACAAATAATAAACGCTGTTGTTCATACACTACTCAACAGTCCTAATAAGCAGCCACCTGATATTTTAAGTATTTTAGACCGAACGCATTATTCATTTTTTTTGTAAGTCTTGAATGATCACTAAGAACAGTAATATTGTTCATATTTAATACAACATTTCATTTATATCGTATTACAAAAACTTATCATCAAAACAACAACAACAACGTAGCAACTTCAAAAGTAAAAAATCAGTGTTCAAACAACAACATGGTAACAAGCTAATTATTGTAGTGGCTTCTTAGGACGTTTGAGTAGTGTATATATCTTATGGCGGAACACAAATGAGAAGGTTTTATATCTTTATTTATATTTATTTATTAAGCCGTTAAATATCTGTTTATAATTGAATCTCTGCTGTATGTGATAAAATGCCGAAAAATATCAAATTAACTAAGCGTGCATTACTTTCAGATATATCAAATCTCAATTGTTATCTGGACTCTTACCAGCGGATCTGCACAGTGGGGTCTGCAACTCAGCGGTCTTCTTGCACTCATTGCACAGTCCATCATCTCGGTTGCACGTGTTGTCCGTGCACGTAGTCGTACAGTTCAAGTTGCATGTGGGGCCAAAGAACCCGGGTTTGCAACCGAGGTCGCGGTAACACACCCCCGTGCGCTCACACACGCCACCTTGGCAGTTTCCGCTAGAAATGTTATCGCAGTAGTCGCCATAGAATCCCGCCTCGCAGCCGTCTCGGCACACGCCGGTGAGGAGTTACAGCTGCTGTTTCCGTTAGCGTCTGCCTTACAATGTACGTTGCATCTCGCCGTGCAGTCGTTGTTGTAGAATCCCGGCGAGCAGGCCCCTACTACGCAGACGCCCGAAGTCTTATTGCAGTAGATCTTTCCGTCTGCAGTTCGCTGAGCATGTGGTCCCCCAGCGCCCTTGCTTGCACGTGTTACAATCTCCATTACCGCGGAAACACGTTTGACAACCCACGTGATTGCAAACAGTTTTGCACATGTCACAGTAAAACCGTCCATACATGATCCGATGCATGTCCCGTTGCCTTGGTAACAGGTTCCGCTCACACAATTTCCGCACGTGCTTTCGCATTTGTTTCCATAGTAACCGGTTTGACATGCGGTGCATGTTTCAGTAGATCGATCACATTTCCCTTGGCAGTTTGCGGGACATGACTCGTTGCAATACAGACCAGTGAGACCCGCGCTACACTCTGAAAGTACCGTTATAATTTCGACAGCGGTGGTGATGGTTGTGTGTTGTGTTGACACCTACTCTCACTAACTGTGTGCAGTCGTTTTTGACTAAAAGCACTCATGGTTATAATCGAGAGTTTTGATATATACAATTAATAAGCACACATTGACCGGATGTAGATTTTCTGATCTGATTCCTATTGAATGGACATGTTCGTTACTGTCGCCTTTGTGACAACAGTTTAAACAAATGCTTACTACTTCGCTGAAAACACTTAAATTGTTATATTAGTTGTACTATTTGAGACATGTATGTATTAGATTTCATTACCTTTCTACCAATTATGTACGTTTTCGATAGACATTAGATTGACATTGCGTATTTACGTATTAGATTTCATTACCTTTCTACCAATTATATAGACATTCTATATAAATTGCGTATGTACGTATTAGATGTAAATACCTCTCTACCAACTATATAGACATTCTATATAAATTGCGTATGTACGTATTAGATGTAATTACCTCTCTACCAACTATATAGACATTCTATATAAATTGCGTATGTACGTATTAGATGTAATTACCTCTCTACCAACTATATAGACATTCTATATAAATTGCGTATGCACGTATTAGATGTCATTACCTCTCTACCAATTATATATATATACATTCGATAGAAATTGTGTATGAACGTATTAGATTTCATTCCCGTTCTAGCGATTATATAGTGCACTTCCAACCAAGTGTAAAGCTTACAATATATAATTTGGTATGCATATGTGTATAGTTGATAAGGCAAAGCACAAAATAACTCGTTTGTGTAATTCCCAACGCAAGTTAATTAACACTGCTAATGAAACATGACATGAACATCATAAATTCATTGAACATCTTTAAAAACGGTTTAAGTCGAATGTACAAACAAAACAATGATAACGTGCTTTAAGAATAAAACTGCATGTTCGAACAAATTACTGAACATATTAATGAATGAATGAGTATATGAAATGTTTTATGATAAGAGTAAGCAGAAAGCCAGAAATAATCAGGGGCCGCAATTCACAAAACGTCTTTAGTTAACTCAAACTAAAGTTAACATTCACATAGTAATATTAAGTAAAACAATACCAAAAGCTATTTGCAAAATCTTGCTCCTTTCAACATGTTTTAAGCTTCAGATATAGATTTACACAACAATTCAATGACAGTATGTACAGTTTGATTTCATGCTATGCGGTGAATGTGTGGAGAATACCAGTGAATGATAACCCGATCATTTCACTCTAGGTCGAGTGTACGTTTGATCATTTCACTCTTGGTTACATGGAACTACTTTTAACTTTGTTTTTATGTTTATTTTTTGAAAGTATGTCAATACCCTAATCGACAGTGTAAACATCGGCCTTTTAAAACAACAGAAAACACATAATAATGTTCATTACAAATACAATTAAGCGACAACGAGGCAGTAAAAGTGGCACTATTTTCTGACCACAACAATTAATGATCGACAATTTTGGAATGATAATGACGTCATATTCATGACGTCGTAATACACAAAACCTGTGACGCTTCAGCATATCTCGTGCATTTTTTTAAAATTCATAGTTCAAAAGGATGAACTAAACAGAATTTTTTTTTAATACAGAACAAGATCATATTTTATTTCATTCGTGGTCATAAAAACTATATATTTTCGCTAAATGCTGCGCCACTCGTAAAATACTGTTTCTATTACCACTCATGAAATAAAATACGATCTTACACTGCATTAAACAAATATCCTCTATGTCTAAGTTCATACAGTGTTAAACTCTTAACTAAAAAGTCATTCAAGAAAATTAAACTTAATTAAATTAAAATTAATCAATTAATATGCAGGGTTTGATGTTGACTCGACACTAATAATACAAATATATGTAGTTTTGTGAGAATGGCCCCTGCGATATGCCCGTCGTGCCTCTATGCCAAGTGTTAGACAGGCGCATATCATAGCGTCCTTTCTTCAATAGTGAGTAATACCAAATACAAACATTTACAATTACTATACAAATATAAAAATACAACAACTAAGAAGCATATTAATTTGCAATAAAAAAAACACAGAAAATAAACAACAATATTCAATTAAAAATCAAGTTGATATTCTAATTTACCACTGTACGTCAATAATTATCTGACAAAAAGGAACTAAACCTAACCCTAACCCTAACCCTAACCCTAACCCTAACCCTAACCCTAACCCTAACTTGGAAATAGGCCAAGTGGGCACGATTACAAATATAAATATAAACCAATGGGCATGAAAATAGTGTTTAGCGAATATATAGTATATATAGTATATATATACATATATATATATAATCATAATCATATGACTAAATTTTTCGAATCATTAATCAATTATACACTGTATTGTCATGCAATATTATAACGAGCACGTGCTTGTATATGCTTCCCCGACCCTAGAACAATATATTGGGATTGTCAGTATTTTGTGTTTGTTTTTTTAATATGTTTAAAAAATTAACTGTTGTTGTGTTCTTGTCAAATTACTTTTTTAGTAATGATAGAATCTAGTTTAAAACAATTTTAAGGATATTAAAGATATGCTTTGAATAATAATTTAGTTTTAAAATCTTCAAGTTGACAGTTTACTACATACAAATAAATAAATAAATAAATCCCTCCGAACCTACCTACCCACATTTTTTGGTCATACATCCTGAAACAATTAATTTATTTGTTTACACCTAACTAATCGACACTTATAAATATTTACAGTTATAAAGCACTTAACTACATTTTCAGTCAACTACTCAAAACACTGCGGATGCAACCAACTTGCAAAACTGCGTATTTTAGTAAAACATGTTTTTGTCCGCAATGTGAAATGACATAACATTAAGGTTAGCAACTTTGCAAGGCCAATTTATGTCATATCATGTTGGGCTGTTTTAATTCTCATTGTTAACTCTTGAACTTTTCTGTCATAGTTATTATGTCTTATTCATCAACGTTTAATATGATATTTTCTGTATTTCGCATTTAACTTTTTTATTAAGTCACAATTGTCAACCAACTTGACGGATTTCTGTATTAACAATAACAAAGGCGAGAGCTAAAAGTCCAACGTCATTGTAAATATACTACACGTAAATGTTATGTATGTGCGCGAGTAACACGTGCAGTTTAATAGTTACACGTATAATTGTATATACTGCCCCCGTACTGCCTACAGTACACCAATATGTAACCCGTTACCCAGCAGTGTTATATGTGCTGTGACGGCGTAATAAAGAAAGAAGGAGAAGACACAAAAGGCAGAAAATCAATGAAATAAATGAGAAACGAAATCAGTCAAGACCCGTTAGATGTTAGGAAACAATGGTTGCGCACAAATAATTAAGGCGTGTCGTGGTAAAACCGGGCTTAATGCATGTGCGTAAAATGTCGTCCCGGATTTGCATGTGCAGTCCGCACAGGCTAATTAGGGACGGCATTTTCCGATTTTATGGTACTTTCTGCTTCAAGGAAGTCTCTCCTAACATAAATGCACTGAAGGCGGAAAGTGTCCTCCCGGATTAACCTGTGTGGACTGCACATGCTCATCCGGGACGACACTTTACGCACATGCATTAGGCCCGATTTTCTCACTACATGCTTCAATTATAAATGAAAACGTTTTTTACCTGCCGCACGACAATACCACGGCGGTCTACTGGTTGTCTGTGCGCATTCTAAACAATCGCCCGTACTTTTATCGCATTTACCATCAATGCACGTGTTTATACACGGATTCGTGCATTGCTCGCCATAAAAACCGTCTGCACACACGCTGTTGCAAGCGCCTGTCGTCCCGTCACAACCCCCGCCCACACAATTAAATGGGCAGGGGATCTGGCAACCGTTGCCATAGTAACCGAACGCGCAACCCTGACGACACTCATTGGAACTCGACGCGCAGTCTCTGTTTTTACATCTGTCGCTACATATCTTGTCGCAGTAGACGTCGTAATATCCGATATCGCAGCCAAACGTGCAGATCCCGGTATCGGGGTAGCATTCATTAACGCCGGTAGGAGAATCTTTGCAGGTCACGCGGCAGGTGTTCTGACAAAGGTTGCCATGGAAACCCGCTACGCAGGTATTGGTGCTGCAGACACCGGATGTGATGTCACAGCGGACGATTCCGGAAGTCTCGGGCGTGCAGCGTCCACGGGCCACAGATCAGTTGAGGGCCCATTTTCCCGCCACGCATTCGGTACACTGGCCATATGTCTGGCCACACACCTGCAAACGAAATATACACATATACTATAATCAAAGAGTTGATTATGTTTTGGATTCGATTCTGATAACTCATTTTCAGCATTTGTTCACACATTGTCAACGACATTTTCCGCCTATAGTGGATTTATGTTTAGAAGAGACTTTCTTGAAACAAAAATAACCATTAAAGCGGAAAGTGTCGTCATGGATTAGCTTGTGCGAACTTCAATGGCTAATTCGTGACGACACTTTAGGCACGTGCATTAAACCCGGTTCTCCCACAACACGCCTTATTTGTAGAAACGTCCATGAATTCTGTGCTAGAACCGTTATTTGAACAATAATTAGCACTACCAGGACAATATTCGGATACTTCTTATACTGCGGTATAGGGCAAACTTTAATATATCAGTGACTAGTCATCGTGTGGCTCCCACAGAGACCATATAAATGACTAGTCACCGTCTGGCTCCCAAGTGACGATATCAGTGACTAGTCACCGTCTGGATCCCAAGAGACGATATCAGTGACTAGTCATCGTCTGGCCCCCACAGAGACCATATGATTGACTGGTCACCGTGTGGATCCAAAGAGACGATATCAGTGACTATTCATCGTGTGGCCCCCACAGAAACCATATAAGTGACTAGTCACCCTCTGGCTCCCAAGAGACGATATCAGTGACTAGTCATAGTGTGGCCCCCACAGAGACCATATAAGTGACTAGTCACCGTCTGGATCCCAAGCGACGATATCAGTGACTAGTCATCGTGTGGCCCCCACAGGGACCATATAAGTGACTAGTCACCGTCTGGCTCCCAAGAGACGATATCAGTGACTAGTCACCGTCTGGATCCCAAGAGACGATAACAGTGACTAGTCACCGTCTGGCCCCCACAGAGACCATATAAGTGACTAGTAACCGTCTGGCTCCCAAGAGACGATATCAGTGACTGGTCATCGGCTAACTCCCACATAGACGATACCAGTGACTAGTCACCACCTGGCTCCCAAGAGACGATATCAGTGACTAGTTACCGTCTGGCCTCCAAAGAGACGATGTCAGTGACTTGTCATCACCTGGCTACCAAGAGACGATATCAGTAACTAGTCACTGTCTGGCTCCAAAGAGACGATATCCGTGAGTTATCACCGCCTGGCTCCCAAGAGACGATATCAGTGACAAATCACCGTTTTGCTCCCAAGAGACCATATAAGTGACTAGTCATCGCCTGGTTCCCAAGAGACGATACCAGTGACTAGTCATCGCCTGGCTCCCAAGAGACGATACCAGTGACTAGTCACCGTCTGGCTCCCAAGAGACGATGCCAGTGACTGGTCATTGCCTGGCTCCCAAGAGACGTTACTAGTGACTGGTCATCGCCGTACTCCCAAGAGACGATACCAGTGACAAGTCATCGTCTGGCTCCCAAGAGACCATATTAGTGACTAGTCATCGTCTGGCTCCCAAGCGACGATACCAGTGACTTGTCATCTCCTTGCTCCCAAGAGACGATATCAGTGACTAGTCACCGCCTGGCTCCCAAGAGACGATATCAGTGACTTGTCATCGCCTGGCTCCCAAGAGACGCTATCAGTGACTAGTCATCGTCTGGCTCCCAAGAGACGATACCAGTGACTAGTGGAGCAGGGCGTCTCACAGCTCTGACCATAGTAGCCTTCGGTGCACACTGTAATATAATCGCTTTAAATGCAATGTTTTCATACATTGTTCATGTACAGAATACATATCAGGCGTGTCGTGGGAAACCTGGGCTCAAAAAATAATGCATGTGCGTTAAGTTTCGTCCCGGATCTGCCTGCGCAGGCCGCACAGGCTAATCCGAGAAGTCACTGTTCGCCTACAGTGGATTTTAGTTTATAAAAGATATCATTGAAACAGACAATATCATAAAAGGGGAAGATGTCGTCCCTGATCACGCACATATGTGTATTTTCATTCATTGATTCCAACAAATGTCATATTGCCTCGTAACAGCTATTCCTCTAGCATATTCAAATGTAGTTGAGTAAATTCAAGTGCTGTTACTTTTGATAGTTATAAGAATGACTCGTTTGTTATACCATTGTTTCTATAACTGAATTTGTCATGCGTTGTAAAATTGTGTGTTTTAATCTGATCTATCATCTATCAACATAATGGTCACTGGATTGGACATGTTTATGATATATGATTAAAGTTATATGGCGATTAATGTACGATGATTTCCGTTATTCAGAATACTATGAAGATTCATAGATGTTGCTGTTGACCGTAAAGTTGACACAGATACTGAATGCGTCAGCGACATAAATGTATTAGAAAATGGAGGGAAACACAAAGTGTTTGAACGGTTCGTTTCTGTTTGGCATTAAATTGTCAATACTTGCTAGTAATACACGAATAACAAACAATTATACTTACCTTGATGTGTTTTGTTGTTGTTGTAGTTGCTGTTAGTGTTGTTGTTGTTGGTGGTGTTGTTGTTGCTGTTGTCGTTGTTGCTGTAAGTGTTGGTGTTGTAGTTGTTGCTGTTGTCGTTTCGTATGTTATTTCATAATATCATGAATTCTGAGGAAGGTTGTAAAACCGAAACATTCAGTTTCATTAAAATGTAGTCATTTGAAGTTGTTTAGCTGTTGTTGTTGTTGTTTTTTTGTTTTTTTTTTAAATAATTATATTGTTTAATCTAGGAATATGCAACGGAGGTCGGGACTCACATCCACAGGGGCAGTTGAAGTCAGGATTAGGCTTGAGGCATTCCACGCAGACGCCCTGGTCGCGGTTACACCTGCCGTCATAGCAGAGAGACTCACACCTCCGGTCACATTGTGTCCCGTACCATCCGGCCACGCAGTCGGAGTTACACCGACCCGTAATGAAGTCACAGGATACCAGACCTGACGCGTTACTTTTTCCGCAGTTGGGGTTGCATAATGAGAACAGTATGCGTCCCAGTATCCGCCGAACATTGACCGGAAGCGCAGTCAGCTGTCACGACATTGCAGGAAATCACGCCGCTAACCGGCACACACGACTGACTGCAGTTGTACTGACACAGCTCCCCGTATTTCCCGTTGGCACACTGTGTACATAGACCGGTAGCCTTTGCGCACGTGATGCACGTGGTGCAATTATGTCGGCAATAGGATCCGTAATATCCCGGCATGCATAATGCATACACTCTTTTCCCATTTTCAGCCGTTATTATATGCCAGTATTCATATCTTAATTTGAGATTTTATAAAAAAGAAATTGCCCCTTTGAGACCCTTTTCGATGACATAGTTGCTTTAATATACACGTTTTCCACCTGGTTATTTCATTATTAACTAATAATACTTATAATTATATTAGCATAAACCATAACAACACCACAATGACCGACCATAGCCGGTGTAACAAACTATGAGAATTATTTGAAGTAATGAGGTAACAAACTATGAGGATTATTTGAAGTAATGAGGTAACAAACTATGAGGATTATTTGAAGTAATGAGGTAACAAACTATGAGGATTATTTGAAGTAATGAGGTAACAAACTATGAGGATTATTTGAAGTAATGAGGTAACAAACTATGAGGATTATTTGATGTAATGAGGTAACAAACTATGAGGATTATTTGAAGTAATGAGGTAACAAACGACTTTTAGAGTGCATTATTAGCAATGTGTTACGATATGAAAGAGTCACTGAATGAGAGGATCTGTTTTTTTATTTAATAACTCATTTCACTTTTACAGTAAATTCAAATATACAAAAAATAAACATAAAAGCGCATTGTTATAAAGAGAGAACAATATGAGTATGCTTTGTTATTCATTATGAATTTACAGATAATTTATTTTGCTGTTTTCATTTCACAGCGGTATACATATATATATATATATACATATAAACAGTGACATGGCAAAAACGGAGATCTGACATTCGTTTAAAAAATAGAATACCATATTCCTAGTTTGCGAGTGAATCAAATTGTGCGTACCCAAATCTTTACAATCCATAGACTGGTCTTGCATTATATATCTAGAATTTAATGCTTCAGTGGTTTTACATTTCCCTGTCAGGCTGTTAAAGGCAAGACGTATACCTCGTTTTCTACCTCGTGTATATACTTAAATTTAACGCATTTTTTTTCTACAAAGGCACATACACATACAAATGTAGAGCCCTACTTGAACTTACAGAACCAAGATAAGAAATGAAATGTAAAAATAGTAAAAGTAAGATGAGTTAATTAAGAAATAGGTTTCGAGGTATCATTGTTTATTGGCCAATAAACAACGATTTGAAGTTCTGATGCGTTGGAATTAACCCACGAGGGCGTTAGACCGAGTGGCTTAATAGCCACGCATCAGAAATCGAAATCGGTGTTGACTGGCCGAAAAAAAATGATAATGCAAACATTATTGCGATTCTATCATGATTTGACAAACATTTTTGCAATTGTAATAAAACTTCATTTTACTATGCTGCGCTCATAATCGTAACTTCTTTTTGCGTTGTTTATTGGGTAGCTTAACAGCGATAATTGTGTTCTTTGTCTATATAAACTTATGCGAGTATCATGTTAGAATAGTAGTTAGTGTAGTAAGCCAAAATATAATTTAATCATAAAAATAAATAAAACAAACTCAATAAGACAAAAAGATATCTAATGGGTTAAACAAAGAGGGGTCCCCTGCAAACAGGTGAGAAGCAGGCAAGCTCTAACAAAGCCCAGTTGTTTCCCCTGATTCTCGCCCCCCACCTACCCGCCTCGCGGAACTGGAACTCCGGTTTCGGGAGGTCACACTCTCTGTAGTATCCAGGGTTCTGTCACAGGTGTTGTTGACGCAAGTATTGTTTGGGGAACACGTCAGGTCGCACTGGTCTCCATAGTAACCGACACGGCAGCCATAGCTACAGGAGCAGCCGACATCAGCACACGTGGTGTTGACACAGAATTGCATTTCGTGTCACAGGTCGGGAAACTGTAGTAATCATCAACACAGCCGTCCGTGCAGTTATTTCCGGCTTTCAAACAGCGTTTATTCTCGCACGTTGTACTGCACGGGTGCGCGCAAGTAGGACCGTAGTAGCCATCTTCACAACCGTGCAGACAGTCTCCGGTGTTTATAGCGCACACTGGCTCATCGGGGCCTTCCGCGCATGTCGTACTGCAGATCAACGTGCAGTGCGGTGCAAAATACCCAGGCTTGCAAACCCCGCTCGTGCAGTTTCCGTTGTCTTTTGCGCACGTGGCGAAATTCTTCCCTGGGTCCGGGACACAGTTTGCGCTACAATTTTGCTGACACGTTTCACCGAATGCTCCCACGTTGCACACCTCGCACGCGCCATTCACGCGGTTACATATAGTGCACCTGTCTCCACACCTGTAGTTGCAATTGTCACCATAGTAACCATTGACGCATCCCAGCTGGCAGAAATCGGTTGCCTGGTAACATAGTCCATTCACGCAATTCGGGCAGCTGAGGTTACAGAACTCTCCCCATCTTCCCACCACACAGCCAATACAAATGCTAGTGTATCGGTTACAGGTTTTAATCAAGCAGCTGACACCACCAGGGCAGTCTTGGTTACAGTAAGTCCCAAATTTACCAACAGGGCAAGTTGAGAAGCAAATACGGATAGCGTCATGGTTGTTACCCAATGGAGCATTATTTGTTAATAAATGCGCTTTATACTATTAGTTACCATACTATTTAGTTGAGTTAATTGAGTTAATAAACATGTTGCCGCTCTGTTTGTTAATATCATACTAGTAATTACGCTTAAACTGCTTGTTTTGTTATTTCGGCTGCGCATTTCAGTCAGTTTGGTGAGCAGCATTCGGTTACTGCGGATTACTGCATGGGAATGGAAGGGGAAGTACTCTAACTAAATTCCACGGTCCGTAAGTAAGAGATATCTTATCCATGAATTGTGTATGCGTAGTTCGGTTAAATTGTTGATTTGACATCAGTTAATGCGAGTGGCTGCAGAAAAGACTGGGAAGTACTTAAACTAAACATACATGATCAGCGAATACTAGTTACCTTATCTTGGAATTGTTGCCGCGCAGTTTGATTATATTTTGTATTTGACAGCAGTTAATGTTAATGGCTGCAGAATGGAAGGGGAAGTACGCTTTCTGAACAGCGAGTTAAATCGTATTCTGGAAATGTTGATGCGCAGTTCAGTTTAGTTGTTAATTTCACATCATTTAACGCAACCGGCTGCATGAATGGAAATGTGGGGTACTCTAAATGACATGGAAATGAGTAGTACTCCTATGAAACGTACACTGTCAGCGAGTAAGTGCTATCTTATCCCAAAAGAGCAGTCCGCGCGAATATTGTTGTAAAATTTCATTATTTCTGAGTGATATTATGTACCCAATCACACTTTGTTAAGTGAAATAGTTGTTCTCATCATTTTAAAATCGATTTGCAATAAATTATAATCCCATTTCTCACAGTCACAAAAACGCATTACATTCAAAAATTTACATTTAAAGCGTGTGTACTTGTTACTTCTAAAGTAACTGTTATATGGCGTTTTGTGAATCAAATAGTATACGCTATTGCTTTGAGGGAACAACTACAAGACTTGAACTGCTTGTTAAACTTTTGATGTTATTAAACCATATTAAAGCGAGCTTTCTTTGTTTTGCGGTATTCAATAACTGTGATATCAATGGTGGGCGGTGCCTAACAGTTCAATAACTAGTGTGCGTATAAATTACAACTAAATTTCAATACAACGCACGCTCAATATAGTATACGCATTTGTAGCATACTTTTAACTCAATATGTTAATTATTTAAAATCGCCCTGCGGACTCATTAAATAACCAAGATATTTCGGTAAAAGGCTGCTACAACTATCACAAAACGAAGGTTTAGCGACGTCCATGAAAAAACGAAAACTGTTAGTTAAATAAAGTTAAATCGGAGTTACAATACACTTACGACCAAATAGTTGGTATACTCGAGATTCAGCGGGGAAATCATTCTATGTGGAAAACATTTAAGATTAATATAATGTTGATATGAACAGCTTAGATGGTAAAATGTACATTTATCAACTTCATGAGTGCTGTAAGAGTTCATGATATAATAGAATTTAATCTTGTTAAGATAGCTGTATAATTTTAGACGTACATTTATGAGCGAATAATGATTTCTAGCGGATACATATGATACGTTACTAGTTACTAGGTATAATGCCCCATCCACATGCAGTCAATTGACGTAATTAGAATATTAAATGAGCCACTGTTCTTATTACCAACTTATAGCGGGTAACATTGAAAATATGGTTCGGTGGAGGTTAAATAACTTATAAACATATGTGCACATGCATTAACTACTTCAGTATGAATTATTATACATAACAATTTTGGGTTAGCATAATCGATACTTGTAAAGTATATAATATAATAATATAATATGAAATCTAACGTACTGTTCCTATTTCACAAGGATCTTTCAATGTAAAATGTCATACATTTTTAAATGAAACTTTCTATGCGGTTTCTTCACAGTGTATTAAAACATGGTATTAAACATGTACCGAGCTGGTTTATTGGCCTAATATAAATAATGTTTCAATGTAAGATTACTTTATGTATTGCGTTGATCTTACATTAAATATTTCAACATGGAATGATTGTGCATTAGTTGGGAATGGTAAATGTCAGCTATTGAGTTATTACAATGTAATGTTTTGTACATCGTCGGACCCCACGTTAGCTCAGATACGCTATGCTCAAAGAGCGGTAACGAAATATATACCGTGGGTCTGTACAAATACGAGGTAGATATAACAGGGCTTGTCAGATGATGTGACGTATGCTCCCTATGCACATGCTCATCACAGCAAGGCTACCCAATGACAGACAAGCATATGTGATGTCCAAAACACAGTATCTGGTCACGGGAAATAATAATCTGAAGTAATATTCAAATCCTAACAGGCGTTTAGAAGTAATGGAGGGAAAACGAAATTTCTTGACCTAGAATTGTGACCTTGACCTTTGACAGACAACCATGAATGTTGTATGCTACACATCGTCTTGTCCTGGGGATAATAATCTGAATTAATATGCCAAGGTATTAAGAAGATATGGATCGGAAATGTAAATCGGTGACTTTGACCTTGAATTGTGACATTTACCTTCGATCGACGATAATGTTAGTTGTACGCAATACATTGTCTTCAAATGGGGAAAAATAATTTGAAATAATATTTAAAAAATCCTTCCTGGCGTTCTGAAGTTATAGAGCTAAAATGAAAATATTTTACCTTTAATCTTGAATTGTGACATTGACCAACGAGCATGGGAGTTGTACGCGACACAGTGTCGGGTCATGGGGAATATAAATCCACACAGGCATTAAATAGTTACAGGGCGGAAACGAAATCCGGACGGACGGATGTAAACCCACAGAAGGACGGTGCGACTGCTATTTTCCCTCCCTCGAGGGCATAATTAAAATAATAAATAGATATAACGTGACGTTAAAAACATAAATAAAATAACGTAGTGACATATTAACATGGCAAGTTATTTATCGGATGTTTATGGGGTGAAATACAATTTTAAATGTGATATTGGAGACAAATTTGGAATTGTTGTTGATGTATATTATATATGAATTGACAATTATAATAAAATATACATTTGCAGAGAGTAATGTGAAAATGTGCTTGACTTTTGTTGAAACTTTGTCTTTAATAAAACATGTGATATATTTATTAAAGGCACAGTGGATAAAGAACGGACTAAAAGCTCTGGATGAATTACATTTGAGGCGCGTCGTCCAAAAACCAGGCTTAATGCATGTGCGTAAAGAGTCGTCTCGGATTAGCCTGTGCGGTCCGCACAGGCTAATCCAGGACGGCACTTTGCGAATACAGTTATTTATGCTTAGAAGAGACTTCCATGCAACAGAAAATGCCATATAAGAGGAAAGTACCATCATGGATAAGCCTGCGCGTACTGCACAGGCTAATCCGGGACGACACATTACGCACATGTATTAAGCCAGACACACCTCATTTATATGTTGGCATTTTCGTCACCTCGAGTACTTTGCAACAGCTTATCATGAAAACTACTAAAAATTAAAATTAAACTTTCGTAACAATATAGGGTATTGCTATATATAACATGCAAAAATAACTTACCTTTAGCACTTTATATCATATGTATATGCGACTAGCAGGAATTACAAACAAGTATTGTAATACAAGATCACGGATAATAATTATATAATGCCAGAAGAATTAGCGGAATAATAAATGACATATGTGGGGTGCAGCTTTTGTACTTATACATAAAAATATACACGCATTAAAGTCTTAATCATCCAACATTTTATGTAATGACATAATAATAGTTGTAGACATCAGACACGTCAGATATATAACATACACAATTATTATACATCCACTCATCAAAACACATATTATATCGGTTTAAAAATATAATGTACACTGATCATGAATGAGTTAATGACACAAGCCTGTCAGAAGTGGCTTTTGAGCATATTACATACTACAACAATGGCTAGTGATCTTTCAAACGCAACCGTTAGAACACTAGGCGTAGGTAAAATCATATCAACTTGAGCAAACAGCAATAATGTCAAGGTCCGGTACAGAACATAAACCGGTAAGAGGCGTTTCGTGGAAACCCGGGCATAATGCATGTGCGTAAATTGTCGTCCCGGATCAGCGTGTGCAGTCCGGGCAGGCTGATCAAGGACGACGCTTTCCGCCTACAGTGGATTTATGTTTAGAAGAGACATCATTGAATCAGAAAATACCATGCAAGCGGAACTTGTCGTCCTAGATTAGCCTGTGCGAACTGCACAGACTAATCCGGGACAACGCTTTATGCACAAGCATTAAGCCAGGTTTCCCATGACACGCTTCAATTATTCATTTTAACTTTGGATTATAGCCAGATCTATTTCAAGACAGCACTATAACTGTTGAATTTCAGGTCTGGGGTCACGGCACTAAGTTGCCAGTAAAAGTAAGAAATCAAGGACTAGCTTGGCCTCATAACATGGTCTATTAAAGCCAAAATTCATACGCAACCACAAACCAAAACATATAACATAGTAACAATATCGCAAAAAGCGTATGCCGTTACCTCGTTCAAACGATCAAACCGGAAGTCACAGTCTGCGCGAGTACTGGATTCCGCGCATGCGTACGGGCTAACCCGCAGGGCTCACGATTGGTCACAACGTCATATTTTCAACACAAATCGGATTTAGGGGACAATTTTTTTTATCTGACAACGATGACAAACATTTAAACATACTGACAGAATTTCACAAAAACACAGAAATAATTCGGTGGTTTAAAATTATTTAAATCGATAATTTACGTCCTCACACAATTAAAATGTGTATATGTGATTTGTAAGCAGTGGTCACGTGGCCAAAGTTGTGTACACGTAACTGAAGGTGTGTATCATGTGCCTGGAGTTGTGTATCACGTGCCTGAAGGTGTGTATGACGTGACTAAAGTTGTGTAACACGTTATCTATTTTGCGGTAATTTGACTCGTGCTTCATTCAACAGCGTGGTTTGTTTTGAAGTGTTTTATGATGTTAATGCAAAAAGCCATGATGGATGAAAAGCGCTAAGACAGAACGGAACAGCACAGGACAGGCAACAAGACATAGCCTTATGAATGACAGAAGCAACAAGCAACTTTAAGAATTCATATCAATTCGTAATGAAATATAAATGAGTTTAATACAGTAACATTCCAACCATGTTATACTTAATTTGCATCAAAAGAACACAGCGAATACAAAATCATTTGACATGTTTGCATTAATTTTAGAGAGGATAAGCTTTCTCTGAAGCTCCATTTACTTTGACTATTTATATTTGTCGTCTGCTATTGATAGCAACTGTTGTTTTTTTTCCTCCTTTGTTAGTTGTTATTTTTTGGTTTTGCTTTTTTTGCAAATGACAATGAAAGAAGATAGATGCAAAGAGTGGTGGTTAGTATTATTGGATGTTATTAAGCGGTGATCGACCGGAAGCCAAACGCGTGCAGGGTTAAAAAGCACTATAGGTTACACACCACTAATTAGTACGAAAGCTGTTGCGTTAACCATGTGAAAGCTCGTGAAAAACTCTTTAATCAAGCTAAGTTATCTAACTATCCGTGTACGTTAATAAATGAGGCGTGTCGTGGGAAAACCGAGCTTAATGCATGTGCGTGAAGTGACGTCCTTAATTAGCTTGTGCAGTCCGCACTGGCTAATCCGGGACCGCTACTTCCGCCGACAGTGGATTTTTTGTTTACGCACATGCATTAAGCCCAGTTTTCTTACGACACGCCTCATTTATGTAAATTACGTTGTTGAAACTAGATCGCGGGTCAGTATTTAAAGTATTTTATGCACATATAGGCAATTAACACATATTTTATAATATTATATACTTGGTTAAAGTTTCGTTAGTATAATAGCATGTGCTAAAATATTTATGAATATATTATTTTTTTCATATTTGCTTCTTCAAGCCACTAATATAATCCTGTAGGCCTATGCATAACTAACGGTGAAACATTCCAACAACATGTTTCAAACTAACATATGCGTGTCTTGTATTTTGTTATAAAACAACACACTTAACGAAAGCTCTATATTAAAAATTCAAACCAAACTTTAAAAGCATGATTAAAATCGCCTACGCCTACTGCTGCACCAAAAAAACAACATGTTAGAAAGTAAATAGTATTCAGGTCTAGATCTAAAATCTTTAGTATATGGTTTTGTCAATGCAGCAACATAGCTTCATTAATTTTCAAACATATCTAGAATTCTAAGAAAACTTTGAATTGAAATAAACTAACATAGGTGTGAATTTATGATTTCACACTCGTCCACTTACTTCCGGTCGGGCACAGCATGCCGGGATTGGGTTTGCTGCATTCTGCGCAGTTTCCGGTGTTGATGTCACAAGTGTCGTCAACGCATTGTGAACTACAACTCATCCTACATGTCTGTGTGTAGTATCCGGGCTTACATGCGTAATCGCAGTTACCAGTAGCTTGCCTGCACAGCGGACCTGTCGTGTGATTACTTAATAGATTAGTTCACAAAGTAGTTCACTCATTTGTTTTGGTTTTAGACTTTTTTCGGAAGCCAAAGCTCTTTTGAGAGGGTAATTTCCAAAACAGGTATCGCGGAAAACTACTTCTTTTCTTTGCAGGTTACGATTACCTTTTGATTATTTACGATAATGTTGGTCATGCGCATTATAATGTGTATATCATGCGAATAATTACAATTACAGTTTCTAAAAAAAGACAATTTATCAAATATGTTGCGCCAAACTTGTATGTAACCGAAACATTCACCTGAGTGACCCGGAATAAGACCACTAAATTAATCAGTTATTTTTGACTCGTTACGAAATAGTTATTTCTTGTTACCAATTCTTATTCTGAATATTTTGAAAACAAATTACTGCAATGTATTAATTTTGAACTGCAGTATGGAAAATCGAGAGCACGCATTGTATGACCTTCTTTTCACTCGGTACGCAACAAATAACTAACAATCCATGCTCTTAATTACCACGCTTCGTCGCTTATTCTGCAAACTCCTTGCAGATTGAATTTTTCACTGGCATGTGTATAATTCCGTTTGCATTAATAGTTAGCTTGAAAAATATTTGTTCGTTACTAACAAATTAATTTTTATTATGATGTCGTATACTATTGAATAAGAAGCCTTATTATTAACAATAAAGGTGGGAAATTGAACTCCATTCAAACAAATGTTTCCTTTTTAGCAAAAGCGCCCTCATCATTCACACGTTTTAGTTTCTTGTGCTGCCAACCGTCTTTTGATGCTGTCAGCGTTTTGATTGTAACAGAATCTGTTATTAAACAACGGCCTTCATAAGACTTTGATTGCAACTGTCAGGAAAATAACTCGGGAATAATGGATATAATGACTGCTAAGTAGGCAAACTACTTTAAAACGCATGCTTTACTCGATAGCTTTAGACACTTTATAAAATAATATAAATATATAAATATAAGTGGTTTGGTTTCTTCATACATTACACAATAATATAATCGACTTACCCTTCTCAAGATTGGCCGGACTACTTGCACAGAACTGTGAGCATCCCAGTGTGCATTTTTCTCCGTAATAACCGTCCGTGCATCCGTACGTGCAGTTTCCGGTAGTGAAGTGACAATGCAAGCGACCGTTCGGGTCGACTGCGCAATTTTCGGGACATGTCTGGTTGCAATCCGCACCGTAATAGCCGTAGTCACATACGGGGTCTAGACATGCACCTGCGGTGGATAGAAATAAACAGAACATTATTTTATAGCGGCTCTACAATTGCTGCCCGGTGTATATACATGTATTGGATTCATTGCGATCATCTAGTTTGTATCGGTAGTTTGGTGTGTTCCCTCGCGTGCATGTTTGTTCTATTTTACATATGTTTGTTTTTGATTCTCATCTTGTTCTCTAACACATATGCTTGTACAGAACGGACGTGTTTCACATGCTTGTACAGAACGGACGTGTTTCATACATGCTTGTACAGAACGGACGTGTTTCACACATGCTTGTACAGAACGGACGTGTTTCACACATGCTTGTATCGAGTGCAGGTTTTATTCTGTCTGCTGTACGCATGGTTGATTTGAGTGCACGTTTATTCTAATGTACGCATGCTTGTATTAAAAGCATATTTTATTCTAATGTACGCATCCTCGTAAGTGAGTGCATGATTTATTCTAATTTATACCTGCTTGAATTGAGTGCATGATTTATTCTAATGTACACAGGCTTGTAATTGAGTGCATGATTTCTTCTAATGTACACAGGCTTGTAATTGAGCGCATAATTTATTCTACTGTACGCAGGCTTGTACGAATTGAGTGCATAATTTATTCTCATGTACACAGGCTTGCACGTATTGAGTGCAAGATTTATTATGATGGACGTATGCTTGTAATTGAGTGCATGATTTATTATACTGTACGCAGGCTTGTACGTATTGAGTGCTTGATTTATTCTAATGTACACAGGCTTGTACGTATTGAGTGCATGATTTATTCTAATGTACGAAGGCTTGTACGTATTGAGTGCATGATTTATTGTAATGTACGCATGCTTGTAATTGAGTGCAAGTTTTATTCTAATGTACGCAGGCTTGTATATATTAAGGGCATGCTTTATTCTAATGCACGCAGGCTTGTATTGAGCGCATGATTTATTTTAGTGTACGCATGCTTGTATTGAGTGCATGGTTTATTATAATGTACGCATGCTTGTATTGAGTGCATGTTTTATTCTAATGTACGCATGCTTGTATTGAGTGCATGATTTATTCTAATGTACGCATGCTTATATTGAGTGCATGATTTAATCTAATGTACGCATGCTTGTATTCAGTGCATGTTTTATTCTCATGTACGCATCCTTGTATTGAGTGCATGTTTTATTCAAATGTATACATGTTTGTATTGAGTGCATGATTTATTATAATGTACACATGCTTGTAATTGAGTGCATGATTTATTCTAATGTACGCATACTTGCAATGAGTGCAAGTTTTAATCTGTTGTTCGCATGTTTGTAATTGAGTGCTTGTTCTATTCTGTTGTACGATGCTTGTAATTGAGTGCATGTTTTATTCTGTTGTACGCATGCATGTAATTGAGTGCGTGTTTTATTCTGTTGTACGCATGCTTGTAATTGAGTGCGTGTTTTATTCTACGCATGCTTGTATTGAGTGCAGGTTTCATTAGTATGTACGCATGCTTGAATTGAGTGCATGATTTATTCTGGTGTACGCATGCTTGTATTGAGTGCAGGTTGTATTATTATGTACGCATGCTTGTATTGAGTGCATGACTTAGTTTGTATAGACATGCTTGATTTGAGTTCATGTTTAAGAAATAATACCTTTTCTTCATAGTTGGCTGTCGAATAACCCACGGCCGGAAGTTTTGGTGCGTAGAGATTAAAGTATGAGTCTGAAGCGTGTGCAAATGTATTAGCCCCGCCCATAATTGTTGCAGAATAACCTATACTTTATTTTCTTCTTTGTTTATACAAAGGTTGGCGCGTGCCGTGTTAGAATTCAATTTTGTGCGCATGCTAGCATCATTGGGTGCATGGTTTATTCACGTTCACGGATGCTTGTATTGAGTGCGTCTTTCATATGCTTTACAAACGCCTGTACTGAGTGCTTGCTTTATTTTCTTGCAAGTAAGTTTTTATTGTGACTTTGGTTTATTACCCTACATTTAATGTTTGTGTCTAGTTGCTTGTCGATTGTTTTAGCAGCATTCTGCTGATTTGTGTTGTATTATCTTGTATACTTATTTCACGCGAGAAACAAGTTTCCATCGTATGACTGCTATAATTATGATTCGTTTACATGCATTCATTTACATTAAAATGTGTACACATTTTTGAACTATAGCCAATGCGTTCCATTGTGTAGCACATTTTATTAATTTAGTTTGTCGATATACTTTTACTTTATTCAGAAAAGTACATAAAACAAAGCGATAAACGTTCAGTCCTACAGTTTAGATTTACATCTTATAAAAACTGAACGTTAAACAAATCGTGATACACTTCACACAGATTCGCATACGCCGCCAAGAATACACCTACCGCTTGATCTGTCACAGACGTCATTACCACAGTTGGGACACGATCCGCTGCAGTCGTGTTTGTAGTGGAAATTCATGCATCCATCCCGACATGTGCCGTCCTGTTGGAGTACACGAGTATACCCATAAACTTGTTTGGTCCAATTTACTGTTATTTGATGTCAATGAGACTTGTTGGAACTATCTGTATCAGCTATTCATCTCACAAAAATAACACAGTTGATATCAATCCAATACAAAAGATGTATTGCAAAAACAATACAAGCGATGCAAAACTATTTGGTATTTATGTATAGGTACTAAGGTAAAATGTGAAGATCTAGGTTGGTATACTAGTATTGACCATATAAAAACTGACAATCGTTGAAAGGTAATTTTAAAAGCTAATTATCTTGAGGTTTTGAGAAAGTACAGTTTTTTACCAAATAAGTGTGTTATTACATTGCGCTAAGTCGTTGATAGAGCGGACGCGCGGGCGGTGGGCGGATGGCGGCGTCAAACATTGCTTTCCACTGAATAATTCAAGAAAGAATTGCAATATTTAAATGAAACTCCATATACCTTAAATCAATACCTCGCTTGGGATTGCATATGGATATGGTGGGGTTGGGTCAAGGTCGATGTTTCTAAAGATAGAAAACGGGTACCGCTCAATAACTCAATAGCGAATTGAGATATTGTAATTAAATTTCATATATATCCCACAGGATCGAGCCCCGATGGAGACCTGCGATCCAATACCTACAAGCTTTCGGGATACGACACCATTGAGCTCAAATAGCGAGGTCGTTCCAAACAGTTCAGCACTTCCTGTCGGCACAAATGATCAGGGCACTGCTGGGAGCAAAATGCTAAGCAAGGGAAACCAATCCACAAGCATTTCATCGTTTAAGACCCCCAGTATCTCACATTATCTGAAACAGCCAACTTTACTCCTAAGTGCAAAGCCAGCAAAGTCCCAGGATGAAACGACGATCAAATCCATCGTTGTTGACAACGACAACCCAACACTTAGTCGCGACGAGACAATGCCTACAAGGGGCCGCACGAGAGTCGCCAATAGATCCACTGAAAGGGCCGAGCGTAGGTCACAGTCATCTGTTCCGTATAGGCGACAGAGCAGTGCCAGTAAAACGAGAACGAAAACTGACAAAACGGTGGGTTTATCGAGCGCTATAAATAGCACAGTAATCTTTCCATCGGCTGGCGAAAATACACCTACAAACGTGAATCACGTGGACAATAGTCAAAGTTTGCCAGTTAAAACCGACGATGGGCGGAATCAGGTGAGAATCTAGGACGTTTTACAGAAGGCCAATTTACGAATAGCTTTACTTAATGTCCAAGGATTATCGACAAGACGTGTAAATAAATTACAATCGATTGAGATGATAAAAGTTTTTTCTTCACATGATATTGTCATGCTTACTGAAACATGGACAAACAATTTTTGGGATTTAAACGTAAATGGCTTTGATCACTATGTCTTAAATCGAACTGAGCTACTAAAATCAAGCAAACGGCCGTCCGGAGGAATTATTGTTTATATTCGAAATGAACTCATTAGCAAAGATACTTTAGTGTTTAGAAGCGAAGATGACATTCTTTGCATTAAAATATCTGCATGTAAAATTTGTTTAGAACATGACTTGCATATTTTCCTATGTTACGTTATACCTGAAAATAGTTCGAGGCAAGCTATGGTAGAACGACATACACTTGATAGAGTACTCGATTATATATATAATCTTAGTTCCAAACATGGTGAAAATTTAAATGTTATATTATGGGGTGATATGAATGCACATACATCTGATTTACCCGATTTTGTGTCCGATAAAAGTATCAATCATATTGATTTTTTACCCGATGGTTACGCAGCTGATACTGGTAGCGCGCGGTGTTCCCAGGACAAAGGTCGTATTAATAATAACGGTATAATATTACTAGATTTATGTAAACAAACCGGAATGCGTATTTTAAATGGTAGGTGTGATAGGGATCAGGAAGGAAAGTACACTTTCATTGGCAGAACAGGTTCTAGTGTAGTCGATTATGTAATAGCAACACCAGATATTTTTAATTGTGTTCACTCTTTCCGAGTCGAGGATCCAAATATTTTGTCCGACCATTGCTTACTTGATTGCTCTTTTGCTTTTAAAGATAACAAACAGTCAATTAATAATTGTATTGATCAAAACGGTAGTGTAGGAGTATTATCTTATAAATATGTGTGGGACACTGACAATAGGCAATTATTTCAGGAAGCTTTACATTCAAGTGATGTTATTGATAGTTTAAATACATGGACAAATGTTGTAAGCAATAGCGCGACATCACATGACATAGACTGCTGTATACTAAAACTAAATGAAATATTAGATGGAGTTGCCTCCCCTTTTTTCAAACGTAACATTAGAAATACATGTAGAAAAGTTAGCTCACAACAAAATACTCATGAAAAATTATGGTTTACCCCCGAATGTGCTGAAAAAAGGGATGTATTTTACCGTCAATTGAATAAATTTAGAAATAATAAAACAGATGAAAACAGAAGGGTACTTAATACAAATAGATCAGATTATATATAAGGTAAATTAGATTACGATAGGGCACAAACCCGAAAACTCGAACAATCCAGATTAAAAAATGCTAAAACGTATTGGAATATGCTCAAACAATCGGCAGGAATTCAACAGACCAATATATCCCTGAGTACATTTGAACAATATTTCAAAAGCATTAATAATCCAAACAGTTTGTTTTTTACGCCTGATGAGGATGTTATCTACTTCTTGGAACGGTATGAGAGAAACGAATTTAGTGTAATGTTTGATGAATTAAATAAGCCTATTTCAATAGAATTAATTAATAAAGCTATTAAGGAATTGAAATCTAATAAAAGTGGAGGCCCTGATATGCACCTAAATGAGTTCTTTATCCATGGTAGAGACACCATTTTGCCATATTTACATACACTTTTTAACAAAATATTTGATAGTGGTTATTTTCCAACTTCCTGGTCTGAGGGTTGGGTGGTACCTTTGCACAAGAAGGGTAATATAAATGACGAAAATAACTATAGAGGTATAACATTATTGAGTACGTTAGGAAGACTGTTTACCCGCATTCTAAATATTAGACTCTCACAATGGGCGGAACATTATTATGTATACGTTGAAGCACAGGCGGATTTTAGACAAAATATGAGCACTCTTGATAATATTTTTGTACTGCATGGTCTTCTGACACACTTATTTAATCAAGGAAAACAGCTCTATTGTGTGTTTGTGGACTTTAGTAAAGCCTTTGATTATGTTGTTCGAGAAAACCTTTGGTGCAAGCTCATTAAACTAGGGATACGAGGCAAAATTTTTAATATTGTAAAATCAATATACTCTTCTGTTAAATCTAGAGTAAAATATTGTAATAAATTAAGTGGAGATTTTTAATGTATGCTAGGGGTTAGACAAGGAGAATGCTTATCGCCGTTTCTGTTTTCTATGTTTTTAAATGTCTAGAAACAGTCTTCTATGAAAGTGGTATTAATGGTATAGATGTAGATGATTTCAAACTATTTCTTGTGTTGTACGCAGATGATATTATTATTTTTGCAAATAACGCTGGAGAATTGCAACATAATCTAAATGTATTTTATGAATATTGTAAACGCTGGAAGTTAGTAGTGAATGCAGATAAAACTAAAGTCATGATATTCAGGAAAGGGGGACGGTTACCAAACAATATATCTTTCCACTACAATGATACTGAAATTGAGATTGTTACGATGTTTAATTATCTTGGTGTTGTATTTACGCCTGGTGGTTCTTTCTCTGATGCACAAAGCACAATAGCTGGCCAAGCATTGAAAGCGATATTCAAGATGAACAAATACCTTTACAAATTTACATTACTGTGAAACACAGACTAGATTTGTTTGATAAACTTATATCACCTATTCTTAATTACGGAAGTGAAGTTTGGGGTTTTGTCAAGGGCGATGCTATAGAACGCGTTCAAATGCAATTTTGTAAAAGTCTGCTAGGTGTTAAAAGAACTACTCAAAACGATTTTATATACGGCGAACTTGGGCGCATAAACTGTCAAACAAGTAGATATTATAACATTATAAAATATTGGGTTAAAATATTACACACTAACAGTAATAAATTCAATAAGAAAATTTACCTCACATTGTTGAGTGATTGCGAAAGATATCCTAACAAAAAAAGTTGGTGTTCCTTAATACGTGATTTGCTAAGCACACTTGGTTTTTACGATGCCTGGTATTTCCAGCATGTCGGTCACGATACTGTATTTCTTGACGCTATTAAACAAAAACTAACCGATAATTTTATCCAAAATTGGAACGGTCGATTGGTAAACTCGAGTAGAGCCCTTTTTTATAGAAATATAGCAAACTTTCAACTTCAACCATACTTAGTATTATGTAATATTAAAAAGTACAGATTTAACCTATCTAGGTTACGATTATCTTCACATAGATTGGGAATAGAAAGTGGCAGATGGTTTAAGCCCAACCCTACACCTGTTGAGCAAAGGACCTGCAGTCTCTGTAATCGTCTAGAAGACGAATACCATTTTGTGCTTGAATGTAACTTATATACAGATTTAAGATGTAAATATATACCGTTATATAATAGAAACAGACCAAATATGCAAAAATTTATAGAACTAATGTCATCCGATAGTGAAACTGTGTTAAGAAAACTTAGTGCCTTTGTCCATTCCGCTTTTCTAGTCAGATCAACTAACATGTATGTGTCCTTTTGATGTATCTTTACCCATAAAACGTACTACATGCATGTTGTCCATCTAGTTATATTGTCAACTATTTGTATTAGCTTCAAATATATAAATTGCTGCTGTTTTTTGTGGGTGAATGAATTGTACGTATATTTCATATCTGATCAACTGTTTTAAGTATAAAGTACTTAAATTACTAAATACTTTAGGGAATATATTATTAGACACTTTCTTGTATAGTTACATAAGACATAAATGTACATATGTATATTGTTTCTAACGCTTAAATTGTTTTTACTCACACCTGTCAAATAACGAACAAACATGTAATGTTTACCCTTATAACACCTATTATAAACAAGTAATTTTCCGTGATTAAAATCAAACACATTTCAACCGAAATCTCATCTATTGTATTTCATATAAATGTAAATTTTTAGGGAACTACAATGTATTATGGGATTTATATTACTCAGCGTCTACTGTATAATCTGTAGTTTATGCGTTATTTCTTGTTTTCGCTACGTTAAGTTTTGTTGTTACGAATAAAGGTATGTATTCACTAATGCATCAATGTATTGATAGGTATGACTATTTCTCTGTATTACTAGTATGGTAAATATGTATTAACTACTGTTAGTAATTTATTGATATATATTTTTTTTTTTATGTATTTATTATTTAAAATGTTTAGTAACCACTTGCTTACTCATATCTTAAGTACTTGTTATAATTATGTCTATTAATGTTGTTATCAAAAAATATGTATTAAAATTTGTCCACATGGGCCATTGGCCTTTTGGAAATGTTGTAAATAAAATCTAATCTAAAAAAATCTATATAGATACCTGACATCAAGACCTCGCGTTGGATTGCATAAGGAGTCGGTATCAAGGTCAAATATAAATACTAAAATAGAAATATGGTTCCGATCAATAACTGGATAAATCATTGAGATATTATAATGAGCCTTCATACATATATGCATTCTTGTGAGACCTCAATCGGGATTACATATGAGGCAGGGTCAATGTCAATGTTAATACTAATAGAAAACAATAATGTTTAGGCATTCTTTCGAAAAATTGGGTTTTCGTGGAAATTTCACGTTTTTTTGTTTAAAGTTATATAGGAGACCTGATGATATATAAGTTCATAAATGTTTCTTGATTGTTTTGCGAAAGAAAACGATTACAATGTTTTATATCTAAGTGTAACGATTGATTTTTGTTTGTGTTTAACACTCAGTTATACACATACCGATATACTGCAAAATCTGAATCCTCTTGATACCACACAATCGATACCGCATGTGAACTCACATCGAGGTCCCCAGTAACCCGGCTTGCAAACTGTGCATCTGTAGTTTAAGTAAACAATGGAGTATTGTATTTTTCCGTCCCAATGCCAATTTTAGGACTACTTTTACTATGTTTTCATAGCAACATTTAAACACAATCTTTAGTAATCTTTAGTAAAACAAGCGCACTGCTATTTTTGTCTTTCGGTTTCTGTACGCATTTGGCTTGTTTTCAAATTATTTTTATAAAAACATCAACTTTAGACCAAGTTTTACTTATTCTAAATGACTGGAGATTTTACTAACAAAACAGAACATAAGCGTACATGATTTCTCTATTGATGGGCACATCTTATGAGGTAGGCAATGCGTTAAAAAGGTTACACAAACCACTTACACGAACGTGTTTCTATCACACTGGGCACAGTTGGCCATTCCGATGGTGGCGTCACAGGCAATCTCACACATATCACCCCGGTAACCAGGTTTGCAGCCGCCAATACACATGCCTTAATAAAAAATAATCGTTTCCGCCATCATGCTGTTCATCCATGTAACATTTCCAGTCCACTGGTGTTTATGCATCTTACACTCATATCACGGAGAGACGTACATAATGAATTACAGGGGCGAGGTGGGAAAACCGCTCTTAATGCATGTGCGTAAAGTGTCGTCCCGGATTATCCTGAGCAGTCCGCACAGGCTTATCCATGACGGCACTTTCCGCTTTTATGGTATTTTCAGTTTCAAGGAAGTCTCTTCTAAACATAAATCCAATATAGGCGGAAAGTGCCGTCCTGGATTAGCCTGTGCGGACTGCTCAGGCTAATCCGGGACGACACTTTACGTACATGCATTAAGACCGGTTGTCCTTGGAGGCACCTAATTCGTTTTTGCAGTTCAACTTTAAAATACAGTCGCAGACAGATTTTTGTGAATAAAATCTGTTATACACTTAATAAATGTATTTTTTACATACTTCCACTGAATTTGATAAGAAAATATTAAAATAAAACGGTCGGTTTAAATAACTGAAATAAATATAATGTATTTTGCTTGTTAAAAGACGTTATTAAATTATATTATTAAATTAAATTATCGCCTGTATAAAAACATGTAGTAATGTATCAGACTTAGTACCGTTCTGCAGACATATGGCCCCTGTGTTATGCAGACAGTTACTGTTGCAGAATGTGCAGTTTATGCCGTATCTACCGTCCACGCAGTCAGCACAGGTGAGATTGTCAGTTGGTTCGTTATAGGCACATGTGTTGCAGCTGAAACCAGAGGAGAGCAACTGGTTCATTATAAAATGTCTCAAATTCAAGCAAATCTTATTTGGAATATCAAAAGCGATACGTCTCGGGTACATATTTGTATATGAAGTTATTTGGCATTTGTGAACATAAATATGCGTGGTCATTGTCCAGAGTGCGACAGTTAAAACATTGATATAATTATTATGTTTATATTAACGAATCTTCGAAAGAAACTGAACGAGTAGCAGGATTAACATGGTCTGTCAGTCACAAATTTTCTTCATTCAGTATAACGCCCACATGTTCATATTCATATATGTTCGTGTATTATTCCTAAATATATGATTTTTCAACTGACCGTGATTATGACTTCATTGATATTAAATTGTTGTGCAGTCACACATTATTAAAGGCTACTGACCGAACATTGCTAGTATTCATGTACATTGTACCTGCTTCATTGTGTTTACACAAATGTTTTTGACATGCTTACTTGGCGATGTTGCATAATCGTTGACATTTGCTACCGAGATAGTTCAGTTCACATCCATAGAAGCAGCTACCGGTAGTAGGGTCACATCTGAAACATTCGTGTTTTGCTTACGAATAACAACAGTATTTAAATAACAAGGCATGCTTCATTTACGATTCTTAACATTTCTAAACGAAATTAAAAAAAAGAAGTTAAAAGTATAAAACACCAATTGTCTGAATATCATTGAAATAATTAGATCGTGCGTCTCACCTCGCAGTGCCATTGGCTGGTGCTTGACACGTGGTACCACATTGGTCACATGAATTCTGTTTGAGAAACCAGCCTGGTTTGCATACAGAGCAAATCTGGTCTGAAACGGTGATTTAAATCAAGTTTGCAAAATATCTCAAGTATTATATCTTTTGAGAAAGAAGAAACAAGTGGATGTACACTGTTTTGAAACATTACGTCATAACAAAATACTTTCATAGTGCCTACATACACACTGAAGACACAGGTGGATCTGTCATTACGATTACTCCGATATACAGTTCAATAGCTGTTCTACTTAGGTTTGATGACCATTGGCTACTTGCAATGTACTGATCAAAGAAAATATACATGGTCACAAATTACTGTTATTACTCACTGTTAGTCCCAGAACAAGAATTGCAGCCTTGGTTCTGGCAGCACTGACCCCTGTTGGTCGTAGGATACCATCCTTGCGCACAAATCCTACATTCTACAGTGGCACTTCCTTCGACTGCACGACAGTCGTCGCAACTCTATAAATAAATGTACAGCTTTTTAAATTAAAATCATAAGGCCAACTGGAAATAAATGCTATTCTATAAATGCACTTTCAATACACTGTTTCAAATTAATCACAAGTACTTTCAGTACGTAGTTAGCTTACAAAATGATTCCGAAATGTTTCATTCAGCATTTTATGTTATTTTGACTTTGTACCAAAAATTCATAGAGAATACTATGTTACAGTTGAAAATCGAAAAGTTTTTCTCGCGAGGCTTAGACAACCGGAAGCGGGAGTCCTGGCGAAATATACTCGAATAATACTGTTAACAATAAAAATAACCTTCAAAGTCAATAAAGACACGACTATAAAATATATGATCTAAAAATAAATCAATAAACATTAAATGACCATGACCTTCCTGGTCGTTTAAAAAATAATTTTAAACGAAGCACATTTATAACTGCAATTTAATTTCATTGTTTTGGAAAGCATGTTTTGTGTATTTTAAATGTAATGCATGTAAATTATCTTCCAATAACTGACCAGAAAATGCGATCAGTAAAAGTAAACAATGACGACCGTATGTTGTTAGAAAACATAGTCCATGCACGCGACAGGTATATTTCCACAATGTGCAATACAGCTAATCCATGTAAGGGGTGTTATTCCGTCAATGCCGGTGAGAAGAGGGGATAAAAATGTCATTTATTAACATCAAATATTAATGGAAAATAAAACATTCAACAACATACTATATGAACGTTGCTTACGCGTTTATACTAAATTTAACGTGTTTAGAGATAGGATCTTTTCATTAAAACAATATGTATAACAGGTCAATGTGTTTAGATTAAATGCATGTTAATGAACAATACATATTATTACTGAGTTGCAAAGAAATTTTAATAGTAAAATGATAATATCTTAAAACGGTGACATTTACGTCTAATTAAATTTTGTATTAATAAAACAAAATGTTCGGCTGGATATTAAACGAGTGTTCAATTTTACCTAAGAAATAACACAAATTAATTTGTTGAACAAAATAAGCAACCACTTACTGGCAATATGTCTGCACATTTTGTACATTTGGGACCAAGGAAGCCCGCTGCACAGCCCTCGTACACACACGACTGGTTAACAAAACAAGCGAAGAATCCGTTCGCGTCCTGATAACAACCTGAAATCGAAACAGTATTTTTGGGACGCGAACATATTTTCTACATACACAAATAATGTATGCTATAAAAAACACTGTGAATTTAAAAGTATTATTGTCCCATCCTATAATCGGTTTAATGATTTGACAATTTTTCTTCGCAGGTGGAAGAAAATAGGTGACGGATAACAAAATGTTTTACAATTCACATTGGCATAACGGATGGAAAACCTTTATATTATTTTGGAAGTTTGTATTTGTACGACTCGGAGATGAAACAAATTATTTTGTATGCTACAATTTGTATCTGAGAGTTAACTACCTATGTATTATGTTTGTAGTTAAATTGTACGACACGATGAAATACAGTGTCTAGCAAATAACGTTATTAACAATACATACCAACACTACAACAGGCGGTCTGATTGACGTTAAAGGCGTAGCCATCAGAACATACACTGCATTTATGTACTCCGGATTGTACGGAGCACGTGGTACAGTTTTGGGGACATTCTGAAAACAAAAAGAAATACCCGCTTTGAAATAAAGATATAATCGATAGGTAGTATCAATATTTATACCCCTGTCAGAGCGGTGGGGGGTGGGGGGGGGGTAGCGGCGGCTATTCCAGGGGAAATTGACTAATTGTAGTGGGATCTAATTGGGGAGGGGGGGGGAAATATTACCGGGAAGTAAATTCCGAACAAAGTATATTTCCCGGGACCCGGAATCAATTTGCGTGTCAATTTCCAGCCTGTCGGGAATTGCTATCAGTCTTAAGACCCTTATATGCCCACCGCTCCCCACCCCACCCCCACCCACCCGGGAGATAATATTGATAGGTGCATTACGGGCACAAAAACGACGCTTAGAAAATAAATACAAACACTACAATATGTTTTGTATTGCTGTTTCTTCATTTATCTGGCTTTTACAGACACAAATAATATTGGAGTATTAATTTTACATTTTCTCGATTTCCTCCACACTATGCGTTTCAATTACACTCCATATAACACAGTGCACTATTGCTATTATAATTATAATTATTATTATTATTATTATTATTATTATTATTATTAGTATTATGTGTAGTAGTATTATTAGTATCATTATTAACTTTTAAACGGTTCATAGGTAAAATCTCACAGAGATTAAATGAGGCTTGTCAAGGAAAAAATTTGGGCTTAATGGATGCTCTTAAAGTGTCGTCCCGGATCAGCCGCACATTCTAATCTGGGACGGCACTTTCTGCTTTTATGGTATTTTCTGTTTCAAGGAAATCTCTTCTAAACATAAATCCACTGTAGGTGGAAAGTGCCGTCCTGGATTAGCCTTTGCGGAATGCACATGCATTAAGTCCGGTTTTCCCACGACAAGGCTCTATATTTAATATAGGTCTATACTATTTTGCAAGTAGGTTGTTCTAAGAACTGACATCAAACGAGTTGGTTGGGTAATAATATAATATAGATTTGTCAGCATATAATTTATTTGTTAAAAACCCGAGTATTAACTGTGTCACAACAGGGGGTCGGACTTTTTTCAACATTGGGGTGGCGAGAGGGTGGGGGTCTTGAACTTTCAGATTTATACCTTTTATAATGCATTGCAATGAGTATAATATAGCATTTTAGACTATTTCAGGGACTGTATTATAGTGACTATAATTTGTCTTCATAATAGACCTGCAAAGCAGTATTTTGTCAATTGCCGTCCATTTCATGAAAACGAAGTTTAATAATTATTGTTTATGTTAATCAAGTATCTAGACTGTATCAGTCAAGACAGCTTGAAAATTAAATTTAACGGTTGCGTTGCAAGTGCTTAAAGGCAGTTCATGTGTGATTGACATCGACACCAAACGTTGAAATGTTAAAGTTTATCGTTGTGAAAATCTCAAAAATGCGCCACTGTAGAAAAGATATGACCTTCGACCGAGATCATAAAGAAAGAGCTCTTTATGGCAAGTTGTTGAGTCGATGAACACAATACTGTCAAAGAAATATGTCGGTTCATTAGCATCGAGTCGTCACGATGTTGGGGTCATCGTGGACCAGTACTGTAATACGAGTTTAAAAACTGTCAATTAATGTCATTAATACCGTCTCCGTGGCCTAGTGGTCAGGGCGTTCTCCTACGGAGCGGGAGGTCCAAGGTTCGAGTGCTACACAGGGCGAGTTCTGATATGGCCGGTTGCCTACCCAGCAGCTAGTTAAATCAAGGGGTACCGATTGCCTTCCTGCCAAGCGCCCGGCATATCGGATAGGAATCGGGAGTAAAGATGTTTATCAGTAAAGTTTTCTTATACGTCAAAACTGGCTGGCCCTTAATCGTGAGGGGTGACACTATAATAAACAAACACTTTTTGAATGCTATAGGATCGAGTTTCATACTTTACTGTAGAAACGCTGTCTTAGAGTATGACCTAACCATAAACAAGTGTTTGTAAAAAGTTGATAATCTATCAATCAAGCAAGTGAACTCCAACTTTATATTGTCAATGTTTTATGTCATTACTTTGCTGTATCATGATTTTTTTTGTTAGGGTTTTTTCGCGATTTTTAACAGTATTTCAGTCATACCACGGATGTCAGTTAACCTACGCACACGTTTACTGGGCAAGCTTAGCCGATTAAAGGGGTTTAACAGTACAAAGTGCACATACCTATGCCAGTAACTGACAACTGCCCTACTTGAATCTGAGATAGGGGGAGAATGGCTGTAGAAGAAATTTCATGACCAAACCCCACACAAATTATGTGGTTGGGCTGGGTTTTGAACTCACGATCCCCGATTGACAGCACAGCGCTCTGCCAACAGAGCTAGCCTGGGCCAGTGCGGTATCATGTCTTACTACTTCAAATTAGTATAATTTGCAATACCTAGAGATATTACGTTTGGTAAAATTCGGTAAAATGTTATAAAATTGTTTATTATATATATTTTATTAAGGAAATAATTCTTGGTTTATCGATGTTTATCGGGCAATAAACAACGATTTTGAGTTCTGATGCGTAGAAATTAAATATCGAGGGCGTTAACCGAGTTGTTTAATAGCCACGCATCAAAACGTCAAAGACTTGTTTATTGGTCGATACACAACGACAATGCGAAATTTATTTTAATTCTAACATGATTTGACATATGTTTTTGATATTGTAACTGGAACTACTTTTTATTACGCTCCGCTCAGAATTGGTACTTCTTTATGAGTTGCTTACGAGTAGTTTAACAGCAATAATATTGTTCTGGTGCTAAATAACTGAAAAATTAATGTATTCGAAACAGGTAACCAATACCCAATCAAACAAACGCCATGTATGAGGAGAATTTAGTATTCTGCAACAGGTACATACGGAATATTACGTTAGTCAATCTTCCAAGAGTATGTATTAGTCGAGTGGTTTGTGTGATGACGTATTCCATCGAGTGTGATACGAAATAACGCAAGCCACGAGACTAATATACTATTGGAACAACTACCAGCGTAATATTCCTTTTATTATATACCACGATAAACTTTAAATGTGCATTTACCTTATGTAATTTGTTTTAAAACTACAATAACGACTAATCATTGTAGGCATTGATTATATTTGTTTACATGACTCTATGTTGACGTCATTAAAAAAGATGTCCATCTATATAATACGGGATCGGAAAAATAGCGAGTAGCATATTACGGGATTTTTTTCTGTCCACGAGCATCACACCGATTGATAAAGCATGTATTTTGTTAAGATTTAAAACACGTATATAATACAGAACGATATTACTTATTTTCCTATAAATTGACAAAATCTGGGCCGGTATTCACAAAGATCCTAAGGGAAATATTAACTCAAGTTGCACTTAAGTGAAAAATTCAGATCAAATTTGATATGTAAAATCCAATAATTTCTGCTTACAAAAAGGTAAACGACTTAACATCAAAGCAATTTTATCTCGTTTAAAAATTTACATGTACAAATAATAATACAGAAAACTGCAACAGACTTAATAAATTATTTGATTTTACGAACTTAACTTAAGTTCTTTCCTATGGAGCTTTGTGAATACAGGCCCAGGATATATATTTCTTAAACATTAAGCTGCGAGTCTTTCCCCTGTAAAGCTGTCTTTATTTTTGTCATCAATATATCCTGGTCGATTCCAAAACCGATATCGATTGATCGATATTTTTCCTCTAATGCGACTACATTTATTCTTTGCTAAAGTAAAAATAACTCTTCGCGCATTGTTCAAACTGGAATAAAGCGGCCTTTACTTAGAAGCAATTAAAACTGACTTAACATTGCACCACAATTTTGAGTCATTCTTTCGAAATGTTTTCATAAAACATTGGCTTAAATGTCAAATATTTACTTAATTAACACATAATTGAGAACGTTTTTTTTTTCGTTCTTTTTGTGTGTTTCAAAACAAAACTGGTTAAGTCAGAATTAACGTTACTAAAATGTGAAAAACTTTGCAATGTATAAGTATCCAATTCTATTTAAAAAATGTTCTATTATAGTTGTTTATCCGCCAACAAACAACGATTTGGAGTTCTGATGCGTAGGAATTATACCACAAGGATGTTCGCCCGAGTTGTTTAATATACGCGTATCAGAATGAAAAATCGTTGTTTATTTATATATAAACAATGAACACGCAAACATAATTTTGATTATGGCATGAAATGCGAACTATATTTTAGAGTTACGGAACAACTTTTTTGAGTTGTTTTATTGTCAATTTAACAACGGAAATTGTTCTTCTTTGTCTACAAAAACCTCTGTGCGTGATATATCAGAATGAATAATATTGCATTGAAAGTAAGCCACGTGCGTTATTTAAAAGTGATTGCAGTATGTATTTAAAATACCCCCAAGATACCACGACGTACAAAGTAAAGTATTTTAAACAAAAAAATAAGCTTTCAAAGTGTGTATGTATAGCTTTTTAAAGTTTATCAGAATAACTAAGTAAGTAGATGTAACACAATGCTTTGCTCATGCATCATCATCTTAATTTTGGAGAGTAACACGTAATGCACGTGTTTAGACGCATTTGTTAATATGTACCATAAACATACAACGTGGATGAGCAGCAACTGAAATCACTTTTTCTCGGGCTATTTGCAAAACTGAGTGTGACAGCTTTTAAGATGAGTGTAATCATTCACGAACCAACTGTGTTTATATGAACATGTATATTAAATATTAAACAAAAAGTATCAGGTACAATTGCACTTGGCTTCTGTGCATTTGCTAAAGCTTTCGAAAAATAAGTTCTTCATTGATGATACACAAGCATATTAGTTTTGAAAATATGTTATCAGAAATTATTTCGAGAATTTCTCTTGTAGAATAGGAATTGTTAGATATTAATATTTATCCATGTTAGACACTAGATTCTAACATGATTCTCGCTAACTTGTCTATAAGAATAAAAGTTAATCGATGTTTAACTACCTAATAAATAACGCAAATAAATGTCCCATTTTTGAGCTCAAGTAAAAAAGTAGTCCCACTAGCAAAATATATGTCAAATCATATTAGAATCGAAATAAATTTTGCATTCTCGTTGTTTATCGGCCAATAAACTCTTTGTCGTTTTGATGCGTGGCTATAAAACCCTAATCAGACCTGCAAATCGTTCTTTATTGGCCGATAAACAACGATAAATTGATTTTTTTTTTTAATCTACGTTTTTTTTTACCGGGTTTGAGTATTTGTGTATGCAGAAATTTATCGCGTTTTAAAATCAAACCAATATCGACCCATTTAAATAATTCACCGAACAAACAAAATGTCAGAACATTTTAGTTCTACAGAAATTGCTTAAAATATAAATTCATGACATTAACAAGTTCACATGTAAATATTTTCAATAATGTATTGCTTAAATAGAATTCAAATGCATTGCAATTTAAGTTTCGACCGGAGACAAAATTTTCAAGATATTTGCTTACAATTTAATTCAACAAACACATGCTAATATGAAGCTAACTATCGCATTCAGTATAGTTCATACACTGTTCTCCAAGGTATTGATAGTGACAATGGGAAGAAAATAACGGGTCGCTGGGTTTCTGGGTCGCTGGGTCGCTTTATGATTACAAACCACTCGTATTTGAAGATCAAACGCAAAAAATCAACAACAACTCCTGAACAAATATTAGACTAATTGCGCGATGATCTTCAAACTTCACTTCCTTATTCGTGCACAATCAATTTTATTTTAACCCTTTTTTTGTAATTTTTGTAAATTGTGAAATGTAAAAAATAAAAACGTCATTATTGAAATTTAATGCGACTTGAATGTCGCTTCGGATTTAACGTCAATAAATGCAAATTATGTTTTGATAACAATTTAATATGAAAGCAAATTTGAATAATAACACGGAAAATTTTGGTGTACGAAAAGTCCTTATTCAAGGATCAAAGAACGTATACAATCAAAGTGTTTTATGGGGACGGTACAACATTTTTAATAGTCTCATTACATGCATATACAGCGTTGGTATTCACAAAGCATCTTCAGTAATTTCTTAAATATTTTCACTTAAGTGCAAAATTTGAATGTATTATATTTCTTTACTTAATAAACAGATGCATATGTTGTTGATATTTCTCAAATAACATGTTCATAATGATGCTATTTAAAAGTTTTACTTAGTGCTAAAATGTTGCTTTATACAGTTTAGGAAATTTCCATATTTAAGGATAATGATAAAATTTAACTTAAGATGCTTTGTGAATGCCGCCCCAGGTTGATAAAGTAAGAATATCGAATTACAACATATTTAAAGTAGCAAAAAAACAATTACAACACACGTATCACTTCAATTGTGACAACGAAAACGAGGACATCAAACACGCTACATAAACAAAGGGCGATAACTTGAGATGATGATGATGATGATTATGACTCACAGATAAAGAAACAAAAGAATAAGAAGAAGACAATATTGATGTTGTTGATGAACGTTTTGATGTTTATCATTATTTTGGTGATGATGGATGATTCAAACAGAGTGAAGATGATGCTGATAATCATAATAATGGCAACAATGAAGAAGAAGAAGGAGACCAAGAAGAAGAAATCGACGAAGGAAAAGAAGAAGAAAAGGATGATGATGACGAAGTAAAGAAAGGATGATGACGGTGGTGATGACGATGATGATGATAATGATGATGACGACGATGACGGTGATGATGACGGTGATGATGACAGTGATGATGGCGGTGATGATGACGATAACGACGATGATGACTGCATAGCAATTATTCTACTTACGTGCATGAGATGACACCACCAGCGCCAGTAGCACAAATACGCCAAGTAGAATAACTGGTTTCCACATTTTCATCACTAAAAGTTCCTTTTTTATGTCTTTTTTATATTACATTACTAAATCCAGATTCAATGTGTAGTTTTTATTCAAACTAAGAAGCCTGAAAATTGTTGCGCTTATTTGCCGCTAGCCAAATGTTATATGTTTCTTCTTGCATTTATTCTAATTAATACAGTCCTGATACTAGCTCCTTAATACCAACTCCACTTCAACGAGTCCTAATAAACACCGGACCAAAAGCCCAATCACGCGCCAAGATGTCCTAAACGTCCCTCTGTGGCAGCAGACAACGCCCTACTGGATGCGGTTTACATAAGCCCGCGATTTGGGCTTACCCGATACAGTTTACCCGTTCTAAAGACAATTATTCACACAAAAACACACACCGCAGCGCGCTATTTTTCTGAAATTAGCGTATCTATGAACGTAAGTTTTGTATTCTCAAATGTTCCACTGCAATTGGTATTCCCCATTAAATGCGTGCTTTCTGGTATGGTTTTTCCAGCCGGGACAATTCATTCAGTTTCAAAATTATTAAGTTGTAGTCACCCACGGCGTCTGTTCTAGTCATAAATATTTTTCTGTACTTATGTTTGTGATTTTTTTTTTTTTTTTTTGCATTACTTATAAACATAAGTATCGCTTAGAAGACATTGGGAAGACGTCTGTACGATTCGTATCAAGACTACAGAGGATATGTGTTTAATTCCGTGTAAGATGGTATTATATTTTATGAGTGGTCATGGAAACAATATTTTCATGAGTGGAGCAGCCACGAATGAAAATATTTAGTGTCTATGACTTCGAATGAAATAAAATACGACCTTAAACTAAATTAAGCAAATTTTCTTTTTATTTAATGCTTGTGGATGAGAAATTAAAAAAAAACAATGCGCGAGATATGCTGAAGCGTCACACGCTTTGTGTATTATGAAGTCATAAATATGATTCTTTAAATGTCACTCACTGTTGTGGTGGGAAAATAGTGCCGTACTTAACTGCGTCGTTATCGCTCAATTATATTATATATTATGTGTATTAAATTTTATTATGTGTTTTCTGTTGTTAAAAATGCCGATGTTTACACTGGCGATTAGGGTATTCTTAATACTTTCAAATAATTAAAAAATAAGAAGTTAAAAGCAGTTCGATAATAACCCAGAGTGAAATGATCAAACATTATCATTTCACTCGACCTAGAGTGAAATGATCGGGTTATCGTTCACTGGTATTCTCCACTCATTCACCGCATAGCATGAAATAAAATCATTATACAACATTTCAAATATGCTACACGAGCTTTTTGAAAGTGTTAAATTGTTTAAAAAGTTGAAGTCTGATCTAGGACTGTTTTTTAAATTACATTTTTAATGTATGGCACTATCTTCCCAAATAAACAGATCAAGAATAAACTGTCGACATGTATGTGTCGATAAAATATATTATATATAGCTTTTAATTCCTTATGACAATACTATACATACTATTTTAATTCATAGGTATTGCATTTATGGCCTCCGAAATACAGGTGTTACACCTAATAAAGTCGTTCAAACACTTCAACCCAGAGGTAAATCAATCCAGAAACAAGCATATTTAAGACCATTGCTCCAATAATAATAGAACTGTGTTAAATTTGTTTTACAAAATCTGCATTGGACTGGTCTTTTTAAAAATATTTAGTCGAAACTAAAGAAAAATCTGAACATTTTAATCGGATTATCTGACAAAGTAATGCATTGCTTGAAGATACTGACACGCAGTTAAATCCCAAGTGTGTTAATTGTGGTATTTACCATGCATATGTTCCAAAGCATAATATTTAAACTCTGAGAAACACGTAGTACAGTTGCTGGGGAAGAATAAAACACTTTCAGAAAGAAAACACAATATGTCAGACATACTTGCATTTCATTAAAACAACAAAAACAAACGGAGACAATTAAGAATATCTACATAAAACGTCTTTATATTATAGCGCGGAAAACACTATTAAATACACAAATAGCATATGTATGAGGCAGAATTGTTCATGTTGCGAACATTTATATGTGTATTGTAAATATGTGATATGTGTGCCCTAAATGCCCTAGTTATGTGCCATTGTTCGTATTTGTGATAGATACCTTAGAAATTATTGTGTTGTTCTTAGTTCAGCAAGAAATAACATTGAGCATCGGTTAGTAAAAAATGATGATATTCTGCTGGTTGAAGTGTATGATTGAAAAAAAAAATTCCATTACACGGTGAAACATTTCATTGTACATGTATTTGCAAAAATGGCTTTTTATCCTATTGCTACAATCAATTGATCTCCAAATTATGACGTTGTTAGTAAACAAAAAACAGGTGTGAAAAATTGGGAAAATAAAGTGTTTTATTTTACGCCGTTCACATGATTCATGAGCACAGCATAATAGGATACATAGAATTGTATGTGAGTGTTGGATGAATATTGAGTTTATCATACTCGGCTCAAAACAGTGAAATTCTCGGCAAGCCTCATGCTACCATGTTTCTCGGCCTCGCATGATAAACTTGATCTTATCGAACCCTCAAATAATATTCTCTATTTATCCATTTTTTGGCGAAAAAAGTACGTTTATGTAATATTATAACGCTTGGGTTTTAATTATAGAAAATATATATTCCATTAAAAAGCCTGATTTTTCAATATATAATTCATTTGCTTAGTAGACTGGGAAAAAACAGGTGCCACCGTGCATGTTTGCGCAAAGAAAGATTGACAGTTCACATGACTGTGCGTAAATTTGTTCTGTAAAAACAGATTTAAATGAAAAATATTATTAATTACAATGCAATAACAACACCGTTGATGAATATGTTATTTAGATGCATATTTGAGTATGTTAGTAAAATACAGCAGTTGATTATAACTATGTACACAAGTGATTACCGCCAAAACACTTTAAACGATCATCGCTAGCAAGTGCACATCTATTCTATGTTAGTACTCGGCTGGATGTTTCTACTTTCGTTTTGTTAATTTCCAGCTAGTAAGGGTTAGGAATAACAGAAAGAACAGACCAGAACAAAACAGATTATTTATAACGACTTGCACAAATAAATGCACTTAAGTCTGCCTTAACCATGATTAAACAATAACGTATATCAAAAGGTCATGTGAAAAGTGTATTGATCATACAATCAAAGCTTTCGGACTCAATGGCTGTTAATAGTTTCTAAAAATATATAACATACATGTATTGAAAAACAGGGAAAATCACAGCAATCATAATTGCCAATCAGACATTTTTCAGCATATCTATCTTACGCGATTACTGGTAATATTAATTGAGGCGTCCAAACAGTAAGCAAACTGTTCCTTGGAATACCGTAATATTGGTAACCAATAAACTACAATAATAACAACAATTTACACAGTTGTTAACTTGTAGACAGTATCGTAAGAATGAACTGCTACGACTATCGTATCTTTTATCCATACATAAAACATCCTAAACATTGGAAAAAGTATCTGCGGATTATATGTATTATGAAACGCCATTCAAAATATACTTTCTAACTAGAAGAGTTCCTTTGACAGCCAGCTTGATAAGATTTATTTCGTATATTTTCTGATTAGGTTTGAAAATTTAGTAGTAGTAGTAGTAGTAATAGTAGTAGTAGTAATACAAGTAGTAGTAGTAGAAGTGGTAGTGGTAGTAGTGGTAATGGTGGTGGTGGTGAAGGTAGTGGTGGTGGTGGTGGTGCTGGTGGTGTTGCCGGTGGTGGCGGTGGTTGTGGTGCTAGTGGTGGTGGTGGAAGTAGATGTTGTAGTGATAGTGGTGGTGGTGGTAGTCGTAGTAGTAGTAGTATTAGTAGTAGTAGTAGTAGTAGTAGTAGTAGTAGTAGTAGTAGTTGTTGTAGTAGTAGTAGTAGTAGTAGTAGTAGTAGTAGTAGTAGTAGAAGTGGTAGCGGTAGTGGTCGTAGTGGTGGAGGTGGTGGTGCTGGTGGTAGAAGTTGTAGTGTTAGTGGTAGTAGTGGTGGTGGTGGTAGTGGTGGTGGTGGTGGTAGTGTTGGTGGTGTAATGGTAGTTGTAGTGATTGTGGTGGCAGTGGTAGTAGTAGTAGTAGTAGTAGTAGTAGTAGTAGTAGTAGTAGTAGTAGTAGTAGTAGTAGTAGTAGTAGTAGTAGAAGTAGTAGTAGTAGTAGTTGTTGTTGTTGATGTTGTAGACCTAATAGTATTTGTTGTTGTTGCTGTTGTTGTGACTGCTGTTGTTGATTATGACGTTGTATTTGGTGCTGTTGCTGATGTTGTTAATGTCGTCATATTAGCAGTAGTCGTTGTTATTAGAGTCATTCACATTCAACTTCACTTGCAGCTATTACGATTTATGTTCAAGCGCATACACTTGTTATTACCTGCATGTGCAAACTGGCATAAGCACGCCGCTACACTAAGACAGAACAATAAATTCCACATTTTATCAGCACTCATAAATGTCTTGATGTTCGCCGTAATAGATAACATGACTCCTTAAACCGTAATCCAATATTACTATATTTAAGAGGTTCAAAAGGCTTAAAAATACACTGCGCTTGGTTTTGAATTTCAGTTTTAATTATTGTTCCTATAGGTGGGAGATCAATGTATTGTTCAGTCTAGTGTACAGTTCGTCTAGTTTGTAAAGCCTGGACAAAGAATAGCAGAATTTGTCGTAAAACATAAACAATACGAGCAACCCGGAAGTTTAGAATACTTACTCATGTTAAACCAGAGTAAGTCTAACCATGTTCTGTACATGCGCCCTGTACAAACGTAGATTGTGTTTATGACGGCACTTTGAACATTGTTAAAGCATAATCCTTACGCATGTGTCAATATTCGTCTTCAGCTCTCAGTATACATAACTAAATGTTCATGCTAACAATTTAAAGGGACGTACTTGTATTCATAGATTTTCATGCTATTGCATGAATCTCGTTAAAACACCATTGCATGTGACGTAAACACCTAATTTGTGTAGTAAATCATATTATCTCGCGATGCCTTGATTTTGCCCTATTCTTAAAATAATTTAAAACTCGCCGTTTTAAATTATCATTTAAAATAAGGCTCGAATTATTACCCTATTGTAACTTTCATTCCGTAACAGTCAACCCAACATAATCATTAACAATGCTCCTAGGCAATGGAAACTGAACCACGATCACCGCGGTGAGAAGAGAATGTGGCAGCCAGTGTCGAAAACTCCAAAACACTGCACATGTATATAAGCTGAACCGATATATTTTATCCTATCTTTGTATTTGTTTTTGTTTCCCTGTTACATTTCAAGTCATTTCATGATGTACACACCACTTTTCAGAAAATTAAAAAAAAAAAAGATATGCATATGTATTAACGTATATATGTGTGCCTACTTCAAATAACTAATTGCAACAATTCTCAATACACCTGTATCGGTCCAGCGACGCATTCACAAACAACCCCTGTCGACTAAGGCCGCTTTTCCATATATCCGTATCCGCATTTGCAAATTATTTATTACGTCGGCTGCAAATATTTATGCCAGATTTTGAAAACATTCACGTGTGGTGGATTTAATCATTATAAAGCATCCAACAATTGTATCTACAGTGTCAGTCATGACTCATTTAAAGGTTACTCGTTATGACCGAGTTATTGTACTCGGTGAGTCTTAGGTTGCGTTATCCAGGTGTATCTAGACTAGTTTTTCTATTTTCCCAATGTTGTATGTAGAACAGCCATTTGTTTAACGTGCTAAGTTAAATACCATGTCGTCCGCATCCGCATAAAAACGCTCACCGCGCGATTTCTTGCGACGGATTTAGCGGAGGCGCTTTGCGGATACGGTCTGCGGACCTATGAAAACGGTCTAACTGTTTTCAACTTGTTCGATTTTTTGCGGATGTGGATTTGCGCAATGCGGATGCAGTTTGGACATATGGAAAAGCGCCCTTACTTGAGAGGTTTAATCTTAAGATTACGTAGTATATCTATTAAAACAAAAATAAAAATGTCAGCTTATATTGCATGCATATATTTGTATATTTATTTTTTTCGTAGGGTAGTGCAAGCAACATATACAAAGAAGCAATATGTAATGGTATAAATAAATACAAACGGTACAAAAACACCGTCGGATTATTGCTCACGTAACAAACTGTTGTTGTTTCGGGGTTTATAGTCCTTCCGCGCCTTAGGATGTATTATGTAAGGACTAGCACGTAACTAACTAACAAAGCAGTGTTCTGAACATCATAATGACTATATTGGCAAATTCATTCGGTATCATTTTAAGTGCCAGCATCAATCATTAAATTATTATTTTATCTTTAAGTATGCATTATCAAATGGAAATACTATTTATTTAGCAATGGCAATTATCAATGGAGAATTATCCCCCGTGCTTTATTATTTGAAATATAATTGGTTTCCACTGTATATATATACATTAAAATAACTGGCTTAATGAAACATATTTACGTACAAATTTATATATTGTATAAGTCTATACCAGTTTAACTATTTATTTATAAAAAATAAATAATTAATTAACCTTTTGCAATATAATACTATTCCTTTAGATTAAATGTCATCTGTCAGCCATCAAGTGTAAGGCTTCAGTCAAACAGCGTGTTGAATATGTGTATGTCTTTGGCATATATATAAAGAAGAATAACATGTCTTGCACTACTGTGTACACAAATATGACATATGTATTCATAAGTGATGCTCTCCATCATGAGTACATAAGTATAACTTTATCGTAAGATTTGAAGCTTGTATTAACGATTGGTCGTTGATCAATATTCAGCTTTAAGACTATAGACAGACACAATTCCAGCATATACCTCAATATTCAATCATGGAAGTCGCACAAAAGATGAATATGGCAAAAAGCCCTATTATAAAAAGATAAATTAAATCTTCGTTAAAATGTCTTTGAAATAGTTCAATATAGTGCAGTGTACTGAATGTGATTTATTTGTGCCTTTATCAGCTATTGAACCGTTATCTTCCCCGCCTACAGCCAGCTGTGTACGTGTGATACCGTTCATGTGATGTAGGAAAAAAATCAGCTCAGAACGCAGGGCAAAAGTAAGAAATGCGGGGGTAACTGTTAGAAACAAATGGTAGTTAACTTTTAATTCACTCTTAAATCGTCTTAAGAACATTAAGAGCAAAATACTGCACATTTTTAAATACTCGTATGTTTCCTTTGTATGAATGTAAAAAAGTGCTTATGGTATGAAGAAATAATATTCTAGTGTGCCTTATAATGTTTTGTGCTAATGTGCCCTTGATAGCTTTGTATTCTAATGTGCCCTATATAGCTCTATGTTTTAAGTTGCCGTATTTAGTGTTCTATTATATTGTGTCCGATATAGCTTTGTATGTGTATAAATAAACAGCGTTCTGTAGTTTATAGCGTTCTGTTTTTATTTGAATGTGCCCAATATATAGTCCTATATAACCTGCTGGTTTAATGTGTGCTATATAGTCAGCTTTTCTATTGTGCACATAGTCTGGTGTTTAAATGTGCGCTATTCAGCCTGGTCTTCAAATTTGCCTTACTAGTATAAAGCCTGTTCTTCTGTGGTGCGCTATTGAGCCCAGTGTTCTAATGTATGATATTTAGGCCTGTGTTAAAATATGCGATATTAAGCCTGGAGTTTTAATGTGCGCTATTCTTGCTGGTGTCTAATTTGGTGCAATGTATACAGGTGTTCTAGTGTGCGCAGTTTAGGCGGGTATTTATCGGCATTCACATAATTCCACCTTCGCATAGCGCTAATTTTCCATTTGATTTTTTCATAGCTCGTATTTAGCCATTGATTTATTTATTACAATACATTTCCTTTAGGACTGACTGCTCTTGATTTCCTTAAGCCACAGTTTCAGCATGTAGCATGATGTGCACACATGTTGATCATTTTAGCTATGGTATTGATTGCAAAGATACTATTGTGCAATGTCTTCATGTATATGATCTCATTTATTGTTAATGCCTGTGCATAATTAAGTAGTATATATTGATTGGTGCACATCGTACTACTGCAAGCATTAAGTGCATGTCTATGCTTAGATCTACCTTTGCTCGTTTCTGTTGACATAATGTTCTACTTTTGTTGGTTTTGAAAACACGCCCTTTCTGCTTAATGTAAATACAGTGAAACCTGTCCAAACCGAACACTGCAAAAACCGAATCCCTGTCAAAACCGAACCGCTGTGTCGGTCCCGATTTGTTTCCTTCTTATTTTATATATCAGAAAACCATAATAAACAGAACCCTGTACAAACCGAATACCGAACGATTTTGTCACACATTTGATCTCAGTCAACCTTAAAAAGCCCTGGATAAACCGAACGGTGTATTCGGTCAGGTGTCACTTCACGATACCGCAGAGGTGTGAACCCGATCATTGGTGACACAATTACACAAAAAGGGGATATTCGTCATGGTGATAACGGGACAGTGGTACAAATAGCGATCAAATAGTTGGTGCATACAGTAGTCAACTTGTGAAAAACAGATTCGAAGGGTGTTTTTTATGTTAACATTTATGTACAGTGTCAAGTTTTAAATGTTTCAGAACAGTGTAAATAATTTATACATATAGTTAGATCACTGATCTCCATAAGCCTAAGGCTTTTACAAACGAGCTAAAATACATATGTTTAAACTCAACAAACAAGTCAACAATTCGTGATTTATTTACACAGATGTACATAAGTTGTTCGTTGAATACCTGAACTTGTTTGATTGTTAATGTGAGCGTCGTTTTATGTACAAATACACATTTTGTACTTGCAGATAACAAAAATAATAAACCATAATCAAAATGTACACATAAACATGTTTTGGTCTTATTATATACCCATATTGACATATAAAATCGAAAAACATTTTAATGGAAAAGGCATTTAATAAAAAAAACTGAATAAACCGAACACTTTTTAAACCGAACGATCGGCCCAGTCCCAACGATATTCGGTTTAGACAGGTTCTACTGTAGTTAGTGTAAATTTATTTATGTTCATTTATGTTGTTTTTCTTCTTGCCATGTAAATAATTGATTAATTTGTCAGTATTCATGTAAAATTTTGTTTCTATTGCGTTCACTTTTGGAACAAAGAACAAGCTATGAATATTTGCTTCTGCAACATTGAAAACAGTTATGTTCTTTGTGTTTGACCTGGGATGCAAACCCAACGGTTAGAGTTTTGATGTATGCTAACCTGTGTTGATACACTCTTGTTTATAGAATGTTGCACACTGTAAATGAATGGTTGCTCAAATTTTTATATGCGATACTCTGTATCTAGGCAATGGTGATAAAAGTGCTTTGGAAAAAATCAGAATTCGCATGTGTCTTAATGAGCTTAACAATACCTTATGCTTCACATCATACACACTGCATTTTTGTCAAAGATTATTTTTACCATACCATTGCATACATATTGGAGTCTAATTTTTTATTTCATCGACATTTCCATAGTGACAACTTCACTGAGTGCTACCCTGTCCTTGTGGTATGTCCTTTGTGTTTGACTTGGGATGCATATCCAACTGTATATCCTCTGTATATGTGAGACTCAGTATTTAGGCAATAGGCCTATAACTTTGTTCTATTTTATTATATACACATGTGTGTTATTTAAGCAGATGTGTAAATATATACAAAATATGTTATATTATGATCTTTTTTATTTAATTTATCCAATATTTAAGTGGTTAAGCAACATAAGAAAATGACATTGACCTTTCAAGTTTCACTGCTAAAATTCAAGTGGTTGAAAAGAAAAGTATTACACTGCTTCCATGATAACATTCTATATTTATAAATATTTTAAACACTGGATGGTCATTAAAACAAAGGTTGACAACATTAAAGCCGCATGCTCTTGCTTAGTTTCGTAGCAGATTAGAGCAAACAAGACCGTGAGTAACCAGTTAAAACAAGCATTTAAAAGAATAAAATGCCGTTATTGTGATATAAATAAATGAAACGCGTGATAAATGATCCAAGTCGTGGCAACAATTTGTTTCATCACGGTCTGGTACAGCCATATAACCGTCTGAACACTGCAGTAGTATTAAAACATTCTCTGGAAACATCTTTGGTCTTCAAATTTGCCTTACTAAAATAAAACCTGGTCTCCTTTGGTGCGCTGTAGAGCCCAGTGTTCTAATTTGCGATATTTAGCCTCACCGTCTGTACACTGCAGTAGTGTTAAAACATTCTCTGGAAACATCATTAACAGCTCTCTTATATAAAGAAATATTGCTATACTAAAAGATTTTAACATACTAGTAGAATAAAAAAACACTTGTTCTATAACCAGTATCCGTCCATTAGTATTAAGCATTTATCATTCCATAGAGAAGTCTGCCTGACACAAATAGCTTCATAATAGTTCATATACCAACCAGCATGAACTCTGATATCTGTTTACCGGTTGATCCATTGCATACATCATTGTGTAACTTAGTTTTGCCGTAACATGCATATCAATAACTGTTGGTAATTTTGTTAGATGTTATATTTTCCAAACCTACAAGGGCGAACTCTATACCTGGGCTATTAAATCTTCAAATAGCGAACAACTGTATTGCCTTTAGCGCTTTGATTTTTAACTGGATTACAATTGTATTCTGAAGGAACCAAAATGTTTCCAATTGAACAGGAACACATTTCAAATGATGAAAATAATCCATCAGAGCTGCTGACGAGATACGAGTTCTCATGGTATATTAGCCTTGAAACTAGGCTGATTTTAAAGAGCATTTGGCATGATAAATAAGTTATCTTCCCTATGTTCCCTTGTTGTTAATGTTCGGTAAAATACGAGAAATATCACAACCCATAGAGCGTGATACAACGTATTGTCAGCCCTCAAATAGGGTGTGATATTTATATATTACCACACCGGGGGTAAATGTATCGGCACATTTGTCGGGGAAGTGTTTATTTGGTAACGCGTGCTTCGAATGTATTAGGCCCGCCCATAATTGTTGCAGAATAACCAATACTTGATTTTCTTCTTTGTATATAATCATATGTCATGTGAGAATCTTCAATATGACAACACCTCGCATACTTGCTCCTGAATCGTTTGAAACCACTGCTACCAATAGGTGTTGGCCTATGTTCAATCGAACAAGCACAAGTTTGCAACCCACTGCATTGTGGTTTAGTTGTATGTGTTGCAAAAAGTCATATTTGTATATAGGTTGTTAACTACGGCATGTTTGGAAAAGTCATATGTGGGTTGCATATTGGCACGGGTTTGGAAATATCAAAATATTTAACTTGTCCGTTACAAAATGTTACTTGTTCAATAAAGTATAGCTTTTATTAGAAATGTCTTTAAATAATAAATAAAACACAATTATTTAAATATAAATAATAACAATAATATGATAATTAATACTTACTTTAACATCATTGTCACGCCCTAAAATTGGATTTCTCCACGGACAACTTGACAGCAAAAGTTTACTTGTCCGATAGTAAAATTACACACGTCGGGCATCGCATTTCCATACCTATGACCTCTTCTAAATGTCGATAATTGATATCTATAAATATTCATTCTTTTAATTGTTTTAGTGCTATATAACGACACACAAATATGTTTAAAACCATTTTCTGAAAAAAAGGAACGACTTTAATGTGTTATACTATACACACATTAATTGTCTCTGTACTGATGTGCAAAATGACTAACATTGAAAACACGATAAGCTGCAAGACAAATGTTACTAACAAACATATGACTTATGTACATACAAAGTTCTGAATACCTACGAGATATGTAGCATTCTCTCTGAAAGAGGATGTTTGAAGTAATAAAGAGCCATGCCTGCACACTACAACCAGTACGTCAGAACTGTGAGTGTTCAGCTTAACAAGGAAGATATTATGCAGATGTGAATACTTGATAGCGCGAGAAATCTCCATGTGAAACGCAATGACTTACTAAGGTTGTCCAGAAAGTTCGCAGTCTGCTAAAATATTATTTGTTTTGCTTTAAGAAAATGTGTAAGAACTGCAGTGATTACAAGTATAATTGGTAAATTTGTAAAATATATTTAAAATGCATGAATGGTTGACATACACACACCATAACAGAATCAGTGTAACAGACGACGTACGGAGCAGTTTGACGCCGATAACGACGTGAACATAACGTCACTATTTCTCAAAATATTCTCCAAACGCTGAAACTCACTTTATATGCTGAAGTACCCACTGCGAACAGATTTCCGAGTACCATTCGCTGCCTTAATGCCTTATCTTTGATCTGTTCGTATTTTTTAGTTTAGAAAGATTGTAATAAGTAAACCTGCCCATACATGTTAGAATGTAAACAAAGCAACACTGTGAAGTTTATAGCGGCACAGTCGCGACTCGACTATTCTAAATCCGTTGAACACGGAGGAAGTCGACAGTCATAGATGTATCATCGCATCGATCTGCTGGGGCAGTGTCCTAATGGAACAGCATGTTTTCAAAGGTCTCGGCGTATCATCTCAGAGAAATACAATATACTGTAAATGAGAAAGCTTTCTACTAATATGCATAGTTTACTGGAGTTCATGCAAACGAACAATGCCAGGTAAACACCAACCTGTGAACACCCTGCCGACAAATATCCTCTACTCACAATGATAATTCTGTCAGCAAGATTTATTCCGGGATTCACCCAATTGCTGTTAACACCGCAGTACTCCGTACGAACGTCAAAAGTCGTCATCTCTTCTTTATCAATATTCGTAAGCGTTTGTTGATTCATGGACATACAATTTCTAGATTTGACACAGAGTTGAAAAAGACTTTAATAAATGAATACGTTTAATTATTGCCCTATTGTTTGCCATTTATGAAGCAAAGCCAATACAGAAAAACTAGGGAAAATACAATACAAAGCTCTAGAGATAGTGTTCAACTCAATTTATGAACAACTACTCAGTAGAATAGGACTTCCAACTCT
>JAPFQT010000168.1:387500-463818 GCA_027627225.1 Congeria kusceri
AGGTTTTAAGATTAGAGCATGTATCACCCTTGTATACAATTTAATACGAGTATAAATAGTTAACCTTTGTTACCCGAAGTTAACTATTATCTATTAAATGTATAACATGTGTACATGATACTTTTAACAACCTCTCTGTTATTACGTACTAAGTTGGCTTAAATTAGTTTTCAAATACCAGTTCTCGAGTTATGTAAGTGATTTTTTGCTATCTTAAATTTCAATATCTGTGTGGTAGTTAAATCAAAATAATAATATTTATGCTAAAAATACATACTGTTTCTATTTGACGCAATATACTGTTATACACACGTCGTTTTTCTGATGTTATATTTTTACTTTCAGCAATATAATGGCAAAAGGAGGGTTCTGGCGTGTTGGGTCTGATTCTGATAGGCAAAACTGGCTGTACAGTCATGAATCTTCAGTAAGGCAGGATATGTGCGTAGTACTAACTCGAAACCACAAAGGGTGTCTTATTCCAAACAGCAAAATAGCTTGCCTGTGTTATCCTTTAATTATTTAACATTATTTAACATGTTGCAAGTCACGTGTATTATAATGAGATTAACGTTTATGATTTATTACAAGTACAGTTCCTGAAAATTCAAATTAGTTTATTAAAACCTTTGGGTTCCAACTTTAGTCACGCTCATGATTTTGCTACTTGTATGATACCAACATTTTAACATGTCCGAGATAAAGGCCACAAAATTAATGCGCTCCATCGGTTTGTTATGGCTTATTGCGGAAAGTGCTGTTGTCTGTGATCAATGCGGGTCTTTTTTACATTTGGCAACACAGCACTACAATGTGTTTGAAGGTCAATTATAAACTGTAGTAGGGAATATTGATGACCTACATGTTGACTTTGTAGGCTACGAAGCACTAAAATCGATCGTCGGAACCAAAACGGTGCATCAGGTGTTTTAAGTATTTATTTCTGTACATCCATGCATATGTTTCCATTTTCATTTAATAGTTTGTTAAAATATATGAATAATGAAACACCATGAGACATCACCAAGAGAGAAACACATGTTAACTAAAACCTGTTCGCTACTAGCAATCTAAGCATTTTTAGTTATAATGTGATCGCCGTAAACATGATATTAAGATGCAACATCACTTACCTGCGAGGAACAATATATTGAAGTACAGAAGATTAGGACTACGTGACAAAACAAGCTGACATTTACAGTGGCCTGCATCTCTATTTAAAATGAGGTCAAACAATAGCCAACACTAATCTATCGAAAGTAGTATAGTTAAAGTATGACTTAAAGTTATCTTCGTAACGAACAACACAACTGACTTTCAACACATTCAAACGTTTTCTTTCTTAAAAAAAAATATGATTCTCTTGCTTTTTCTTTTGTCGACAAAAATCCTTTCTACACTGTTGGCGCTTTGATTATTGATGTATGAATAAATGAAAATGCACTTAATGTGTATATACATCACAGTTTTAAACGTATGTACCTTTAGTAATAACTATGATAGTGCGTACTATACGCTATTGTGATGTTTATTTCATATATTATTTTAGAAATAGTTAATGATTGATTACCGGAACATTTTGTTTATATTTAAATAAAGGTTTTGAATTAGACATCATTGCAATGTGCATAATGCAAATAACTGATTTGAGTCACATAAAATACATTTCAGATTCTGTGTGAAAAGGCATCTGAAGAGAAATGTAGAATCTTGACGTTGATGGTTTATGGTCCGGTGATCAGAAAGAAACAAACTGACTCATACAGGGAATTAGGTAACTTAGCGACTTTACTGAATCGTGGTTTGGTAACAACTATTGGCACCGGGAGTAAGGCAGAGGGCCTGACGTGCTTATGTGAAAGTGATACGGACTATATGCAGGTAATAGAAGGTGTCATCTGCCTGCAAAATGGCATTGGCCGTTGCAATCTTCCAGGGGAAACCACTTTGTTTGTGTTAAATTTGCGGGTAAGTTATCCAGGACACTGTAGACTTATGCTCAACAGCCAAGGTGGACGTATTCCGGATCTCCTGCATAATGCCCTCTGCGATGATGGAAGTGGAGGCGCTCTCTTAAGCAGTGATTTATTTGTTAGTGAATTTTCAAATTAATAAACATTATCAGCAGATAAGGTGCGTCGTGAACGAGCTGGAGCGTCAATACGGTTTTCAATAAGCAGCCATATTCATATGGAAAAAGTTTTTGCACTACGTTGTCACTGCCCCAGCATCCTGCAGAGATGGGCAGACAGACCTCTTCATTGGCCACCGCCGGATATCGTTCAGAAAGTCGTATCCATGGGGGCATTTGTGTCTCCTGTTGGTTTTAAAGAAAGTGAATATAAGCACGTGGAGTGGATTATTTGTTTCAACACTGGGCAAACCGAACTCATTAAAAATCCTAATGATACTCAGACCAAACTATATGTTCTTTTAAAAATTATAGTTAAAGAAGTCTTGATTCCTAATAATAAAGAGGTTACCTCATACACGCTGAAAAACATAATATTATGGCTAGCGGAAAACAACCCTCAAACTTTGTTTCATAAGAGAAGTTTGTTTCACTGGATGCACGAAGGATTGAAAGAGCTTAGAACTGCAATATCTACGAGACAGCTGCCATACTATGTGATACCTGAGAGAAATTTGGACTGGAGGGTGAACAGCAGCGTATATGGGTAGAACCCATCAAGGACATAATGAATGAAGGTCCGAGTATAGTACGGAGATTACAGAAAATACGACAGGCCGTTATCCCGTATCAGGAGCCACTACTGTGGTACAGCAAGATGCGAATGGAGCTGGAGTTGCTGCATCTGGAGTGCGATAAGAGAATACCCCACTTCGTGGATGAGAACGTGGAGACGGATGTAACGCAGACGTGTGAATGATGTAGCAATGGAGATCAATCAGCGACTGCACGTGGAAGGTAATGGCGTTAATAATTTGAAACATTATTAATTAGAGTGTTGCAGTAACGACAATTGGTGTAAATAAAATACGCATAAACAATCCAATTTAAAAACAATACACTGTACTTGTTTTTACATATTGTATACTATACGTATAGGTGCGCGATGGGCCCGTAATGGCACACCCTCGGCAGTAATGGCCCGAGGGCTTCAGCCCGAGTGCCATTGCATCAGCAGACGTTCCAATACGGACTCATGGCACACCATTACCGTTTTGTAACATTTTATTACATTCCTTTGACGCAAATATTTATTTTCAATAGACAAGGAATATATCCACTGCATAATTTCATGCAATTTATCATGCAACTTCTATTCAATGAATGTTTTATGAGTTATTTCTATGTTAAAAGTGAGCCAAAATTGATGTTACTTAATGTGACGTCACGATGACGTTTTAAATGTATTTTGTTTACATTCATACCTGATGAAGACTTTTGAAGTCGAAACGCGTTGTGGTTTGGAGTTTGTTCTTTTTCTCTTTATTTATATGTTACATCAAGATTATTTTTAACATGCGCTCTGCAGCTGTCATTTTACGTCGCTAACTGCAATCGCCGTTAACGACAGCACGAGAAATCGATCGTATGCAAAAATACCCGTATTTCGGCCCACCGGAAGTAGAAAAACCCGTATTTGGCACACCAAATATGTATGCCCGACGCTTTGAATACCGTATCCGGTAAAAATCTACGTAAATGTGTTACTATTTATCGTAAGGGATGTAATAAATGTATTTATTGATAGTAGCATTTAATTAAAAGTTGCCGATTACGGCCTAGTTGTGTTCTTTCATTATTCAACAACAAGGGAAATTAGCTCTAGAATACATTATTTGAAGAATTTAATAATATATGTACCTGACCAAAGTAAACGCATTGAATCATATAATAAAATTATAAAACTATATCGGTATTACTTTTATTTCAATGTCTTATCATCAGTCACACCAACTATCAGTTCGTGTATGTATTATTATTGCATGAATTACCACCGGATGATCCTGTTTGGATTGATATGATTGTAGTTTTATTACACTTTATGTACAGATGCTATATAAAGAATTGATATTCAAGCCTTTCAGTAGTTTGTCACATGTATCTTGAACGGAAGAACCCACACATGTATATGTATAGACGATTCCAGAAAATAGTATTTACGCGCTTACCGCCCTTGAGTACTCTCTAAATCCGCCATTACGGTACTGAAGAAAAAGCAATACTGTACAGCTGAGCGATAAAAACAATCGTTTCTTTCTTGCAATATTTACGCTAGTTTTTTGTATTTCTTTGTGGTAATGCCTTATCAAAGGAGTGGTGGAAAGCAATGTGTTGTAGTGGGATGTACGAATAGTCAGAAAAAGCTTCACGATTGGAACATTTCATTGTGTAAAGAACATAACAGTAAACATAAAGACTGTCCGTGTTTACCGCCCTACAAACTCCACTGTATTCCAGCTGACGAAGAAAAAAGACGGCTATGGATTAAATCTTTTAACAGAAAGGACTTCAACCCAGCATCTAAGTCTTTGGTAATTATTTAAACCTATTGTAGTATCTAGTGTACATGTGTATAAACACTATTCTTGTGTATAAAAAACTCTGCCTCAGAGGCTCAGTGAAATATGTTTGAACGACATTATACGTATAGTACTGACGATGTTTATTCTAAGGAAAGTAGAAATAAAAGCAATATGGACATGTTATAGATTCTGTTTGAAAATGGTACCTTGCATGCACTGATAGCAAACGAATAATATATCCTGCTTCCCCCTCCCCCCCCCCCCCAGGGGTTTACAAATCTGTTAAAAGCCACTCGCCCTGCAGGGCTACCAGCTGACAAAATCAAGTCGCCCTTAGTTTGTACTTTGTTACTTCGTAGTCGCCCTAAGTTTCACAGTCACCCATACCAAGACATGATTTTTCTCCAAATATATTTTGAATATCAACGTTTATTGATATGTTTAGGGAAAATAAAAGCTGTCAATGAAAATATTACCCCCACGAGCGCACAAATCGATACAGCCTAATCACCTCTCTCCCAGACAAGAACCTGATTCAAAATAAGGGTGCTGATCTTAAAAGGGGTCACCTATTAGCCCGGAGCATTTGAGTCACCAATTCGAGTGGGCGAGTAAAATTTTACACCCCTGCCCCCCCCCCCCCCCCCCGGTTAAATTTTTCGATCTTTTGTAGTTTCACTATTACCATTGTTTATTGTAGTCATTCAGTAGATAATAATATTTTTCTTTGTCTTTCAGGTTTGCTCGGTTCACTTTGTTGATGGACGTCCAACCAAGGAAAATCCCATACCAATATTAAACATGGGTTATACAGTCCAAGACATGACTACACCTGCAAGAAGGCCACCATTGGTGAGGAAGTCATTGAACATGAATACTCATAGATCAGCTTCAGAGAGCAAACAGTTGTCAACTCTTGAAACATCCTGTACTTCAGACATTCTAACAGCAACCCCATTACCAGCATCTGTATTTAATTCAAATGTCAGCCAGGAATATTCTTCTGTGTGTTGTACCCTTAATCCTGGTCAGTGTTACAACAAGCCAAAGATGGTAGATTCAAGCACCCAGACAATTGACATCGTTGCTTTAGACCACAAGTATGGATATACTAAAAAGACAAGGAATGATTCATGCCAACAAACTTCAGCTGAATTTTCTATTGACAATGTCACTAATGACTCGGATGCAAGGTTTTACACTGGTCTCAGTTTGACAGTACTATTAACATTAATTAAGACTTTATCAGTGTTTGGAAAAAAATTACCATACAAGCTCAGAGTTAAAGACCAGATACTTTCTGTATTGTTACGCCTCAGACTTGGACTGACTTTCTGTGACTTGGGCAGACGCTTTAATGTTTCTACGCAATTAATGAGCAGTATATTTAATTCATGGATAAGCATTATGGCAAAGCACTTGTATGATAACTGTGTTATGTGGCTTCCAAGAGACACAATACGTAGAACACTACCATCGAACCCATCGAACCCATGATCCTCTAATTTGTAGTTTAGCGCTTTACCAACTGAGCTAGCCGGTCCGCTTATGGCTATGAATATCTACAAAATTCATTAATATTATGAAAAAGAAAACTGCCTCTGTGGTAGAGCTAGTGAGAAAAAATACCATTTATTATGAATCTGAATGCACTGATCTCTTGTGTTAAACTATGTGTATCATAATTTAAATGTAACACTGATCTACATTATTCATTAAAATGTGTACATTAATATTAATAAACATATTTCCCTGTCAGTGTTACTTTACTTTTAGACCCTACGATATACTGTAATACTGTAAAATATTTGTATCATGTGAGGATTTATTCTGTAAATTTTATGAGTTTGACACTATAATACTACAAGTAATTGGGTAATGGGCTACTATATGTATTTTATAAATGCATGTATATATTAGTGCTAGTAAGAATGAACAAAAACAACAATTTTAAAATCTCACAAAGTACAAGACTTTTACAGCAAATATATACAGTCTTAGTTTCAAGATTAACATCATTTGCAACATATTTTATTCAAATAATGTAAGCAACACAATAATTTTCTTAATTTTAATTTTTTATCAAATCATCATAATTGCACATAACAAATATTACAAATCTTATAAATTATACTAGTTGAAGTGTTAGTGGAGATAAATAAATAAATCAATCAAATGAGAAGCGAGTAAAAGTGAACAAAATAACTTTGGTTATATAAATCATTTCCTATATTCAATATAAGTAAACAGAAGTATATCAATATTCTGATGCCTGACGTTATTATTTAAAATAGTTTTTAATCTTAAATGAATAATTGAACAGTCTAAAAAATTGTTCGAATCATCTGCCTTACAGATGAGTTTCATTTCAATAGACTGATTTATTTTGAAGAAGTGTTGTGTTCCATCCTTACAGTAATATATATCACCAAGCCATCCACTGTCCACATAGTTTTTCCCATACAAAGATCTAAATGCTTTCATTTGTCTTCCATCATAGGCTTTTTTATGTATCATCTAGTCCACAAGGTCTTCATATTCTAACCGTGGCCATTGATTTGGACTGTTCTTAGACCAGCTGGCATCATCTGGGGGTAATCCTAGAAAATAAATAAAACACCATAAACAATATACTTAATCTAGGTGGTCACTAAAAAGGTATTTCAACAGTAGGCCCTTTAATAAAAAATGTCAATTACGTCAATAAGTAATGTATTCACCGAATCAAATATCCAAACTAGATTCTATCCTTACACAAAACGATGAAAAAGTCACTCGACAGTCGGTTGTTTATGTTTACATGTACATTGATCTTTTGACTTGTCAGCTGTCTAACGAGCGAATTCAGTAAACACATGCCACGAACATATTACAAGGGAGTTCAAACATCGTATTCCGTGAACATAAAAAATTTAACTTACGAATTTCAGCGAGTTTTTCCATAATATTCTGAGAATCTTTTCAGCCAATTGACTTTCTGAAGTTTTATCTATTCTTCAGTACCGTAATGGTGGACAGGTCACATGACTAACAAAATGGCGGCCGTCAATTTGTCGATTCTGGAATCGTCTATACATATGTCGACTGTGCTGCGTTAACACAAACAACCAATCGACATTTATATAACGGCTAACAACAATTAACGGCACTATATTTGGATTCCAACTTTTTAGGAACACAAGTTTCCAGTTACAAAACTATATTGTTATAAATGTAGCCACTGGAAAAAATGGAAATAAACAATAAACTCGCATTGTGACCATAATCATTTAAATGGGAACGAATTTCAAAACAAAGTTATGCAGCGACGTATGACTTAGAGGAAATGTTTTGATAAACGTCTTAAAGTAGCTATTGGTAGGACAAGAATTGCTTATAATATGCTATTCAGGCAGAACAAATACGAGTTTCAAGCAACATATACCTTTTTAATAATCAGAAACGAGACCACAATGACCAATCGTGGGATCGACATAGGGATGTCAATTCAAATTGGTAGCGTTTTAAGTGTAATAGAGTAAAAATATAAAACAGTGAAACGCCCTTTGTTGAATTTAAACAATGTGTTATTTTTCAAATTTTAATTGAATGTCTTTTGTAGTTCAAATGTCGCTAGACCTTTGAATCTAAACTGTTATATGAAATATATATGAAATTTTAAGTTAAAAATAGGGATAAATCTGTCAAAATACAAATCTCAGTTATGGGTATATTTTTACCCGATGCTGTAGTTTATGACAATGTTATATGCCAAGTTTCAAGTGATTATTCTTTGTAGCTTTGAAGTTAAAAGGCTTTGCAAACGAAACTTTAACAAGACAATCGAATTAAAAAAGGGGCATTACTCTTTGAAATTTGTTGCACATGATGTTGGAGTAAAACGTACTCGTAGATTCCAAGTTTTAAATGAATTTCTTATGTAGTATCAATAATAATGTTTAGTGTGCATCAATCATTTTTCATGCATATTAATTTTGAAACAAAAAACATAGATTTTAGTTATGTGCATTATCAGGACTTATTCTTTGTCAGAAAAAAATATACATTTTTATTATAATGCGTTTATGTCAGCTGAGAAAGTTGCTTTCAGGTTCACCTGCTCACTACAAATCTGCTTTGCACCAATCAGATATCATATTTACTCGTTGGTGATAGCGTTAACATATATACTCTGGATGGTGTAAAAGACCTTAACCAGTCAAATGCTAGTACGTTTCTCGTTATAAACACACTTCTACATACAAAGGAGGCATTTACTTCAAATATGTGAATCGCCAAACCCATGTCAAGGTTTCATTTGACAATACTGGGTCTGCTATACCAAAACTTTTACCAAGTTCAGACGTGGATGCCGACTCCGGGGCAAGTTGAAAAGCTCACATTCTTTGAAATGTCGAGCTAAGAAATGAAATGTACTCATTAAAATATATAATACAGCACAACAGTTCTGTATCGCATGTACATTACTACTTATATAGTTCTTAGATAACACTAACATAGCATTTCTAGTTTTCTTATTAACACACATGTACACATTACATTAATTTCCTTTACCAACAATGTAAACTTCCAGCGCGGATACAGGATTTTGCGTTAGAGAGGGCATAAATACTCAGTAACTGATACAACCTGTCCACAAACCGTTTTTAATCTTATGTGTTGGGATACATATCGTAAAGGTGCGAAATGGCAGAAAATAACACTTTAACGAAGAAACGAAATGTCAGCAAATAAGGATCATTATAAATTACAATTTTATTTTGAATGTATGCAACTAAAGTACATCAAAAATGTTTCGAAATGCTTAATTCGAATATTAAATAATGTTAGGACGAGCGGTTTCCAACCACTTCGAGCAATTGAGGTTCCAGGCTCCAGTGACTGCCTGTCTAGGTATACGATATACATAGGCAGTACTCCAGATAATCTTTAATAATGTCGGTAAATGTAAGCTAACTCATGAAAATTTTGTAGTAAATGTACACTCTTTCCAGAATGTAAGGGGGTAGATGTTCACTCTATCTATGATATGTGGTGGTAAATTTACTTTCAGCAAAATATAACAATACGTGAAAGAAAAAAAAAACAGAGTATTATCATAATGATTCTTAAAAATCAACTAAAACCATTTGAATACAATATTAGTAAGAATTCTGAACAATTTAAGACTTGTATTGCTAAATACGAAACATATCAACAGCACATTAGGCCACGGTTAGGAGACTCACCGGACCACCTCATTAAGAGGTTTTAAGAAGACTTTCGGTGGTGACCAGCGAAAGGGTCCGATGGAGTAAATATTTGATAAACAGTAACCACGATTTACATATTTTGTATTATTTTCTCATGATAAAGGTGTTTTGTTTAAGAAATCGATCAACGACATTACCAGTAGGAATGATAAAAGAACACTCGTTCGCAGTTTCGCTAAATTATGTATCAAAATAAAGGCGGTAGGAATTTTATAAACTAAAGACGTTAAAAGAATATGTTTATGTACTGACATTTAATGATCTGAGTTGTTACTACAACCCATTTAAAAGGAGCATATCGACGGCATTTCCATTTTTTCGAATGTATAAGTCGGGAGGGGTATTTATGCAACCATTACATCATGCCTGATGGGTGTTTCAGCCTGCTTGCTGACTGTTCCAACATTCATGTTGACTGTTCCAACATGCTTGCTGATGGTTCCACCGTGCTTGATGACTGTTCCAACATGCGTGTTAGTGTGTTTATTATGACCCATCATAATTACATGTAATATAATTATAATTATAGTGCTATCTTTCTTCCTTATAAATTCTATCATGCTTCCCTTGTCATCAATGGTTTTTTTTGTTTGCTCAGTAACACCGAGAACGCAATATCCAACCACAATATGTTTAACCACTATGCCACATGCAAGTTGGCAGTAAGCAACAGGCCACAGGCCCTAAGCAGTAAGCGGAATGCGAGATACAAACTTGCAAAGCGAATCACGACAGAAGGTGGCGGTCGTTCGTTTTCCGTAATTGGAATAATTACTTGTCGGAGAAAATTGCCGAAATTATAGGATTGAACAGTCACATAAAATCAAAGTAACTTTGCATTGTTTGGAATGTTCTTTTGAATTTAAATGAATACTACCATTTAAAAGTATCAAACTGTGAACGGTCGTGCATGCATAATAATTAACCAGTACAGATAAATATCGTGCAGTTGTCTTAGTATACAAAGTCTAGATTTTACACATTATTACTTATAAACATTGTACACACATCTATACTAAAGTATACTTCGAACACTTTGTACAACTATATTCAACCATGATACGTATAATGTTTCGAATAATCGAGTCGGCTTTTTAACTTTTTTTATACAGTAAATTCGAGTTTTGGTCCCTATATAAAAATATCTCTACATATCAATGTACCGTATATATTATTGTGACATTATTATATATGCACATAATACTTTTAACTCTGGTGGTAGTTATTTTACATTCATTCCATCACATAACATTGATGTTATCGTGTTTTATGATGTGTATCGTCCCTTTAAATTAATAACAAGTGTTTATCTTTTCATGTTGGAAAATAATTTAGTACATGTTCACTGTAAAGCATAAATATAATTCTAATAAATTTCGTTATATCAAATGTACATAAAGTGTATGTGTGATGTAATGTACTGACTTTTGCAGTTATCAATTTGGTTTTCCGAATCATATGCCGGACAGAACTATATCCATATCTGGATATTTGTTATATTTTAGTATATAAACAAAACAATAATAATTAACAATGATTACACTATGTTTTAGATCAAGGGCGTGTTGTATTATTTTATCATATTTTAGTCAGTTATAGTAATACTAATGCTGTGAAGAATATTTAAATATGTACAAGTAACAAAAGTACGTATTTAATGTCTAACACACCACCGATTTGAAAAGATTCTACTGTTCTCCTGTGTCTCCGAGTTATATTATTGATTTTTCCAAGCAAAAGACAGTGGACAACTTACTTTACGATTATCTAATCGTGGTCAAATGTTAAATCAATGTGTTTTATAAATAAAGCCAAATTGTTTTGACGTTTTTAAATTTCAGTGAGAAAGGTATAAATGACATATACAAACCGATGTTAAACATATTTGTCGTAAAGTACCGTTATCTATCGTTTCGTTTCGTTTACGTCGTATTTAGGCTGTTCTATATTGCTTATTGCTTATTGCTTAATGTTTGCTTGCAAATTAAATTCGTCTTCTGTGTTAAATGATTCAATCGCGTATTATTCACATTTATATAAATAGTTCACACATCATGGTGTCATTGGTTTGCCCATAATATAAGTACGCCACTAACAGCCATCAACCAGTATATATCAACATGCATGATGGCATTGTCAGCTGGAAATATGACATCGTCATCAAGCAAAATGAAAGTGTCATCAAACACAAAATATGCGCCAGCTAACACAATGACCATATCAGCAAGCATGTTGAAACACCAATAATGTAAGTTTGGCCTAAATACCTCTCCATACATAACCTTACCTATGTTTCATACACGAACAGCGATCGATCTTCTGCTATTCAATAACTTGTTCTAATATTAAAATATCGATTCATTAATACCTGTATACAACTTTAGTGGTATTTATGTTTGTGAATATTAATGTAAATGTAGAATCAGATTAAAGCATGAGGATTCTAATCGCATATCTAGTGTCTCAATCACGCATCGTTCCAAATGTTGACAATATTTGAAAAGCATTGGATCATTGATGCTTTAGGTTTTAATATGTTATAGTGAGTCCATTAAACATTGCCATTAAAACAGTGTATCGTTAAGATTTTCTGTCACTTTCACCTTTGAACAGAACTTATCCGATTTTGTACAACATTGCATTTTCAATCAAATACTTGATAAACAATATTAAAAATAAGCTTTAATGCGGTACACAATATTTGAACTACACTTAAAATATATAGGCATATACAAATACATTTACTGTAACAACTGAATTCATAGAAAGCTATTATATTTTACTAATTAGTAGCACTAGCCAAAAGAACTACAAAACATTTAAATTAATTGTCATCTAATTTTATAAAACACAACAGTACATAGAACAAATCTGAACAATAACATGAATATGAAGTATTTACAATCGCAAACGCAAAAAAAAACAAAATGAAACGTGAAAAGTCCACGAAAAATAAAATTTTCGAACAAAATGCATAAAAGTCAGCACAATAATAAACAAAGTTCTGGATGCAAGGTGAAGGTCATAAAACTATGGCTAGGATTCACACTTAAGTACAACTTAAGTTAAGAAATTGGTTTTTTAGTTGTTAATTAGGACATTGCAGAGAACTGACCCTGAACAGAAGTTTGTTTATGTAAGTAAAAATGTTTAACCGCAATAACAAGAGCTCCATCCACTATTGAGTTATTATGCAGAATGCAAGTAATGGTGTCATTGAACTCATCCATCCCCTAATTAATACCAAGCGGCGTCTCTTGATCTTGACCCCACCACAACAATATGCAACCCCATGCAAGGTCTTGCAATAATGTATCTCTATGTGAAGTTGTATTACAATAGCTCAAATAATTATTGCGTTATTGGGCCGACACCTTTTTCTATAAATAACAGTAACCTTGACACCTACCTATCCCATATGCAATCCCAAGTGAGGTTTCAATATAAGGTATATACATTTCAAGTAACATTACTATATCTCAATTCGTTCTTGAGCTGAAAATCGTAGACCGTTTGTTTTATGTTTAGCAATTGTGACCTTGACCTTGACCCCATCTCCCCATATGCAATTCCCAGCAAGGTCTCAATATAATCTTATCTACATGAAGTTTCAATAAAATATCTACATTCATTCAAAATGTACTGAGTGGAAACCGTTTTTCTAGTAATGGTGACATTGACCTTGAACCTACTCATTCCAAATGCAATCGCGAGCGAGGTCTAGTTATAAGGTATCGACATATGAAGTTTCATTACAATACGTCAATGTGTTCTCAAGTTATTCAGCGAAAACCATTTTTCTATTTTTAGTAATGGTGACCTTGACGTTGACCCCATACACCCCATATGCAATCTCAAGCGATGCCTCAATATAATACATATATCTATGTATGAAGTTTCATTACAATTTCTCAATGTGTTATCAATTTATTGAGCGGAAACCTTTTTTATTTTTGGTAACAGCGACATTCACCCCACCAACCTATATGCAATACCAAGCGAGGTCTCGCTATAGTGTATCTATATATGAAGTATCATAACAATAACTTTATTCGTTCTCGAGTTATAAAGCGCAAACAAAAAGTTGACGCCACCACCCCGCCCACCCAAAAACGACATTCCCCTGTCTCATAACCGAAATTTTGTTAAAAATAATTTTATACATGTAGATCATATAAGAGATACTGAACTTACTTAACACATGAACTTGTAAACAGCAGATTTCTTCGAAAAGTCCTTTATAAAAAATATCAAAGAAGTTTCAAATAACCATATAATTAACAACGTAATGCAACTGCGTATTTTATTTTATTTCTATCAGCGTTCCTGTGATGACTATATCGTCTTTGATATTTCTTATCTATCGATGGTTTCCTTTCTCGTGGTCACTTCCTGAGTCAATAGATCTGCTATGCCACTTGTGTATGAAAATATAAATTTCGTAAACTGACTGGTGTTACTATATACGTGTGTTTGCATGTTATTGGAGTCTATTTAAGGATGTAGTTATTTTCGGATATAACGATATTAATTATGTGCTCCACTGAAGTATACAATGCTTCTTCTTGGATGATAATGACTTTTTCATACATATAAACACAACTACTACCAAGAACTTAAGCAAAAAATTAAAGCGTTGAATATTTAGCAATATAATAAACTGAGTATCATGTGTGGATATCACATCAAAATTTTTTGAAAAATGCAAAATGCATTCCTGAACGAACACTTGCATATATTGCATTACGTTTTAGTTTACTTAGTGCTATATGTGTGCACCTCTCGTCTTTGTGTCATTTGCAACCACCAGCAATCTCGAGTTTGGCGACACGATGAGAATTGACGGAGAAGACATTCCGATTTTATTTGTGCCTACCACAGTCCCGTCGGCACTTATCTGCACGATGGATCCAGTCTTCTCACTGCAAACATTAATACAGTCGAGGCAATTTCAGCTCTTCATGTGATATCTTGACGGGAGGATGTTTGCCTTTGATGTAACATAAGATGACCACGTTATTGTAATTTTCCGTTATCACTAATGTTTGTTTGCTTTGTAAAAACGCAATGTCGTTTTCGCCTGGCTTATAAACCCGTTCAGGAAGTCTTGGAATGAAGTCCTTTTCTTCCCCACTCAGTGAAAGCATTCGGATCGATCTCTTATCTTCGCGGTACAACACATAACTTCCTTATTCATGTTCGTCGCGGAGGTATATTGCGACACAACATTCATCGATCGTTTAGACGTAATTGTATTATCTGTTCTAAAACTCAGTATTTCAATTTTGTCCCTTTCACTTGTTACAGCAATCGTATTTTTAGACATAACAGCCATACTGAAAGGTATCATATTGCAGAACTGGAATGTGCCTTGTATTGTCATATTTGTTGAGAAGATTACAATCTTTTGATTCATGGAATCGATTGCAGCTAGTTGCATGACATTGACAAATTCCAATTTGCAATAGCGCGGTTTTTCGTCGTCTTAATTATTTTGCCTCAAAACAAGTTTTTCATTTTTTTGCCACTTTATTTTCTTCTGCGGATACCTTTTGTCAGTATTTAACTCTCCAATTTTTCTACAATAAAGCAGTTTCTCAACCGAATCATCGAATTTAATTGAAATTTCATCCTCAAAATTCAAACTTTTGTGCTCACCTATTTTATTCTTGTATGACTGTAAGTTGTTGACCAGTATCACTAGCATTTTGTTTGCTGGCGTTGTTGTCCATGTTCCTCTCCAAATCTGGGATACTATATCGATATCGCTTTTAATGTCATTACAAAATTTTCTTTTGGGATGAGTTTCCTCTGTCAACTCTTTTCTACGCCTTAAGATTAGCTGTCTCACGAACTCGCAGTTCATCAAACAGTTTCAGGACACTGTCTTTCATTGAGTCAATCTGAACAGGAATAGTTTTGGACGGTTCGTTTACTACTTCCAGTCGTTTGTCATATTGTTCACGCAATGTGGTGGCATCGGTCTTTTTTTCTTCTAAGCACAGTGTATGTCATTCGTCCAAAGGGAGCATACGCTTTGGATCGCAGTGTCGATGATCTTCCACTACACATTTTGCACAGCAGTTACAAGTGTGGTTCAGGAAGAACAACTAGTAAGCCATGTCGTGTCTCAACAAATCAACCATGTTGTGAACATCAATTATGCATGATAAACGCAATTTTTTCTTACAATCGCTACAGTGATATTCAAGATCTCGAAAACAACATCTCCCACGGACGAAATCGTAGCAAGAACAATTATCGGAACCATGGTTTGTGCTCTCCGATTTCACTACTTGCTGCACATGCCACCCGTTTAAAATGTTGAAACATTAGCGTATTTAACTCATAAATGTGCAAAGTTGGTTTCCACAAGTTATATTGACATATTATAAAGAGCTGTATAATTACTGAAGCAAAGGTCGATCATCAATACTATATATGTTTGAAATGTAAGTTCAATATGCTGAAGAATGGGTCAATTTTATCCAGTTATCGGATTCCAGTCAACGTTTAGAAATCCATAACTACATGGTAAGTCAACGTATAAATGCTGGCTCATAAAAATCTGTTATTCTCTATATATCACGTCAGGTCTATTTATCGTGTGTGTTGTGCGTGTTTGTGTGCGGTTGTCTTTCATCGACAAATAACCGGTTGAACTTTTTATAGTTGAGTGTAACCTATCGATAATTGAGTCGATCAAGCAGAGCATTTATCACGATTTGTGGGAACAGATTCAGCCATTTTGGTTACAGTATACTAAATATTTCAGGTGTGCAATGCTATACTCTCTAAATAAATCAACACCATTTATTTGAAGACACAATTTTCTGTATAGTCACTTGCCATGACTTTATTTTTGAATATTTCTTTGTACGTGTGGTAGGAAAAACATTGTTGTGTACTAAAAATTCACTGTTTCGCTTGAAGGTTGGAGACTACATGACGAGACTTTGACAGTTGGCAGTATACCTTCAACTGGAGAGTAGCCGGTAAAAAGATGGCCGTAAAACAGTGAACTTTGATTCGCGTCGAGTTCTTTCTTACATATCACATGACCTATCTTTTTTATTGTCTAAATCAATTCGGCTCGGAATGCTCTTTAAGAAAAGGTATGGTTATGAGGGTCTCTACGCGCAAAATGTTGAGTTTATTTTTTGTTGAATTTATTGCTTTTACATTGAATTTGTTAAGGAAATCTTTTAGTATATTGTGACCTTTTAGTGGCAGTCTATTTAGTCATTAATATCAGTTTTATGAAGGTATTTGTATTTAAATTATGTAAATGTATTATTGGGATTTTAGTCTAGTTGGCCATTGAACAGTGCCTTTGTCGAATATTGTATTAATTGGACAAAATATGTAGTTTTCTCAGACACTGGTATTTTGTGATGGCAACATAATTGTATATTAGCGACCACATTCAAAAACGCCATTTTGCTTTTGCCTTCTACCGTATTGTAAATATTACATTGGAATAAACGCCAGTTTCAACACAACAAGGTGAGTAAATATTACTTTCTCTATATTCTGTTATTAATAAAAGAATGTTTTCATGTATATTTTGGTAATGAAGCTAGAATATGTTTCAGAAATCGTTTTATGCAATAAGCTTCCGGGTTTTCGGAAGGCATTTTGTCAATATACATGGGTTGCCAATAACCATGATTCTCGCGATATCGTGTTTAATCGTAATTTCCGGTGACATATTTGTAATGTCTGCATATTTGCGCACCTGCTGCATGGAACTTTTCTGTGTTTAACCACTTTTTTTCCAGTACTAATTGCATGAAATTGTTCTCTGGTTGTGGAAAAATAGGTATTTTATGACGAACCCCACATCCCTCGTCAATATTTACTTGATTTTTGAAGAAATTGATGATTTTTCTTTAGGAACGTTGACGAGTGACGTCACACGCACCTGCTATGTTTAGACTCCGCCCACTGGTTGGCAAAAGGTGGTGGGCATAACATTGGCATATATAGAGAGTGTTGAAAAAACATAAGTTAATTTTCACAATAATTAAATGTTTGAAAACATGTTGGCACATAATAATGTTATAATAAGATATATTGCATTACAGTATGAATCATTTCTTTTTATGATTATTGTTTACTCATGATGCATTTAAAAGAAATACTCATTGTGCCGAATATCCATGTATGCAACACTCATAAAATAAAATTCAAAATAAAATATCCATTTAAGTTAACTTATTCCAGAATACAGGGCACTAAAGCAAATAAGGATGTAAAGCAACTATTATGGATCATGCCAATTAGGCTTTACATAATACATTAATTAAATATTGAAACCTTACCAGAACCTACGCAGGTCAGAAAAACCTTACATGTTATATATTTTAATCCACTTTCATAAAAATGAAATGGTATCTAACTTAATCTTAATTTGTATGTTTTCACCAGCTTGTGCATATTTCACACCCTACCCATCGTTTAATAATTTAATCCGGCGTTTAATTGCCCCTTCGTTTGAGCATAAGCCCATTATCTCATTGTGACCAGATACTGCCCAGACAGTTACTAACGAACAACATGGTGTCAAGTTTGAATCTAAGTGCCCTAAAACCACAGGTGGCAGACGTACACATGTCTGGTCATTTAACAAAATGTATTATACTTTCATGGTATTTATCAGTCATTTTCATGGATAATATAAACTCCCGAAAATACTGAATTCTTGCTCTTTTATAATGTATTGTAAAAACGATGCTCATTAAATTTGGTAAATTGCTAAGAAATGTTCTGAGAAGCAAGATTTTTAATCGTTTAAGAATAACATGTTTTATTGCTATTGAAAACCCGATAAAATTTAAACATGGTGCAAATTTGCTATAAAACATATTATTTGTAAAACATATAAAAACACCACCATCTTAGATCGCCAATGATTTCATAAATGTATAACATTATGAGCGTCATTAAATAATTATAATATATAACCATAGGTATGTTTTAAAATTATACAACCTTGTTGCGCTAAATAGACAATGATTTAAAATTTAAGATATTTAGGAAGTTACACAACGTAAATGTACATACACGATATTTGCAAATTAAGTACAGACGTCTTTAATTGTTTGTTCTTTTTTTCGAGTTATTAGTAATGAGTTCATCAAATTGTGTATTCCAATGTGCTTGAAAAAAAATCAATCATATTTAAATATTGTCTTTTAACAAGTATTACGCTACAGGTTTATTTTAAGGTTGATATTACATGGCTGATCAGTACATTCGTTGTACGTTACAATGCACCTCCTGCCACTTTATTTCATAAAAAATAACACACATTAGCATACACTGTGCATTCATAGCATTACTGTTTTGGTACAAATTATCAGGATTCGTAAAAACATTATCATTTTTTAAAATAAAAGTTCTTTTATTCGTGTCTAAAGTAAATATAACTGAGAAGTTATGGCTTAGTTCAAAGCACTGAAACTTTTTGTTTAACCTGCCCATTTGATATATTAATTTAGTTTATTATATACTTAAGTCGGTATGTGATTGTTTTTTTTATAAATTTTATTTGTAGTGTTTTAATATGTATTTCAGAAATTCCGATCGATTTATCGAGTAAACACATGTATGTTTTCTGTATCTGTAACCAGCGCTTTTCGCAACCAGCATGCGCGAAAAATCCCGATTGTAAACAATAACAATCAACATTCCTATAAGATTCGGTCAAGGTCATTTCAAATTGAGGACGCGCATTTCCCGCGCAAATGTATTTCGTAAGCTAAGTCTAAGGAAATTTCCAGGTGATACCGGAAGTCGTCAGAATTTCAATGTTTTGCTTTCGGTTTCATGTAAACAAACAAGATTTCAACGAATAACATAGTTTGGGCGTATATTGTACGTTTAATGTATGTTGTAGAATTAATCTCACAGTATGTATGATTCGTTTAATGCCTGATTAGTGACTATATCTGTAATTCATTTAAGGAAATATCTACATACTTGCAAGTTGTGTAAATTCAATATATGTAGACTGTAATTAGTAATTACATTTTAATTTTCAAATGGTCCAGAGAGAGCTACATTTATGTTTTGTTAACCTTGAAAAGTATTATTAGTTAGTTCAAATTTTAGTTTGAATATGTTCTTGTAAATTGAATGTCAAAGTTTAACTATTAATATTGTTTTATTTTAATTTTCTGAAGCATTTTGGTTTTCTATCAATGACAAAAACTCAAGTAACTAATCCATTTAATTCAAATTAAATATACAAATTCAAATTGTTTATTGTTTTATTTTCATAAAATGTATACTTACTTTGATGCAAATTATTAAAATAATACTTTATTTGGAATATGAATTGTTAATATAATTATGAATAACCAGGCCTTTTTCTACTGCTCTCACGGGTCCGATAGTCGGACCCTTTCCCAATGCCAAATATGCATAATTTTTTCCAATTCTGACCCCAAAATTCCCAATTGTAAAAAACCTGCATTTTGTTTGAAAATGAAGGTGCAAATACGATTTTTCAATACTTTACAACTAAATATAAGGAGGTAAAGATATTTTTCAAGTTATCACATATTTTCGCGACCTACGTAGTGTCGGCACAACGAGATGTTTATTAACACATCATTTAAAGTTAAATCATGTAGACAGTAGATCCCACAATTTTATTTTGGTGAAGTTTGTCAGATTTGGTGATGCTTTTTTTTATAAATATATATCTACTTTTAGGATATGAGACATGCATATGATTTCAAACTCTTGGTTGCATTGCTTGCTTAGGTATTTATCACAGTTTAGAGTTATTCAGTTTTATTATTTATTTATTTTTGTAGCTGCCCTCGGATCATGCTGGAAAATAGTGCAAGTTCTTAAAAGCATGTAAGTATCAATCTTTTATTTATTTTTAGATCGATCACAATGAATTAACAAATTCTGAAAAATGAAAGTGTTGTTGAGTATAATCAGGTGCCGTGGCATTGAAAAAACAACAAAATATATAATGGAAAAAATATGGACAGAATATGACATATACATCAGTACTGGGTATTGTTACACGCACATATCAAACATTTCAGAATTTAAATAAAAGTAAAATGCGTGTAAAGGGAAAAGCAAATTTGGATCGCTTTATGAATGAAAGATTTCAGATTGAGAAAAACAATGAAAATGTCAGTCAAAGTAATCGATCTGATCCATTTGCTACAAATGATGATTTCCGTATTAAAGCTGAGGCTTATATGTCTGTGTCTGAAACTCTGCCATCTGAGCTGCATCAAACGAAAAAATCAAATGAAATTGAAAGAAGATGAATGAGATTTAACTTTGGCTCAAAAAGAATGTTTAAATGAAAGTCTTGGTAAATATATTAATAAAACTGAATCACAGCGAAAATCCTGAAAACGTACTACTAACAGAGAAGCATGTTGACGAGAAAATTTTTAGAAATTTGACGCTGACATTGATATGGTTACAGAACATGAATTAGAAATTCAGGAACTTAATTAAAAAATATGTGACCTAAAAAATGAAATACTGCAAAAAAATGAAGAGATCAAGGCCCTTAAAGCTATAATTCATGATCTCAATATTCAAAATGCTACTTTGCGGAACATTAAAGATATGGCCTTATTTGATGAAAATAAAAACTGTTATATGCTAGAGCATCATGAATGTGTTTACAGACTTTTAGATTTACACGTGTCTTGCGAAAATGTGAGTCAGGTAATTAAAGCTGTTTTAAAACTTTGAAACAAAAGTCCCAATAAACTGCCGTCTGTAAGCACAATTATCAATTGGTCAGTGAAAAGGTCTGTGATAGTCCGACGGCAATTGTCTGAGTACGCAGCAAGTGAGGGAAACTACTTGCTTCTAGGTTTACGTGATATGGCGACCAAATCAGCATCTGATTCACTCGACTCATTTAAAGATATTTTAAATGACATTGACTGAGCAAATAACGGCGAAAATATGGAAAGTCCAGCAAAAAAAATCTTTGTAATATAAAAAATACCCTGAGTGACAGAGCGTCCGCAGAAACAAAATTTAATTCAATGCTTGAAGAAATTCTGAATATAGGGCCACTTTATTGCCAGATGTAGTTAACAATTATAAAAGCATGAATGAAGAGTCTAAACAAGCGATTAGTCAAATGAATACTTTTTTATGTGGCCTCCATACACTAGTGCACATGGCTGATGTTTCACCGAAGGCGATATATGAATCGGTGAAAGAACATTTAGAAGGTAGCATTCCTATTGATAATCCTTCTTTTACAAAATCCGGACAGTCCGGAACAATTCGACTGGTACACACAGCCTGCAAGGCATTCGCATGAAGAGGCGATCAGAAAAATGGTTGCCATTCAGCTTTTTGGACTTATTTCAGTTTTTTTTGTAATCTAACTAGCGAACAAATTTGAAAGTAAATGAGTCGAAGGAAAATGTTCTTTCAGTAATTGAACATACTTTTCAAATCCCACCACCAGAACAATCTCATATGTTGGTTTGCAGAGTCATAGAACATAAATGGTTGGAGAATGATGAGCCAAGATGGTATAAAGGGAGAGTTATTTCCAATGTGATTGCAAATAATACATTGTTAAATCATTGTTATTCATTTTCAGGTGCTTTAATTGAAAAGCAAATATTAAATGGGAAAAACCCGTGAAAAGCAAACATCTGATTACGTAACATATTGTATACTTGATACTTTCAGGTCCCAGGCTTCCCTCAATGGTTTAATGTGACGCTTGATGATGACGAGGCCGTATACACAGCAAAGCTGGGTGAAGAATATCAAGCCGGTGATATCATAATCCGGGAGCCGGATCACTAACACATTTTAGAAATAGAAGGCATAACAAAATGACGTCTATTTGAATACGATTGATATGTATTAATAAAATATGTGTGATCATCCTATGTTCGTCCTAATACACCAATCTAATCATACTGGTGAATTAATCAATAATCATCATAAAATAAATGTCAGATACAGTAGGGAGTGCTAAAATTGTCAAGATGTGCTTATCAAGAATTTTATTTTAATAATGCGGCATTTTATGTGAATAATAGCTTAATATCGCAGTAAACAAAGGGCTATAATTATCTCTATATAATGAATAAAAAATTTGAAATAAACATTATTTATATAAAAATCACTCTTGCTTTTGTATATAATTGATCTTACTATTTAAAATATCAATATTTGGCACGTCTTTAAATATAAAATCTAAGTAAATGATAGTATGTGACTTCGGCAGAAAAATACGAAATGTCAAAATTTTAAAGGCCCATAACTTCTGATTGGGTGGTCCGATTGAACAAAAAAAATTACACCATTTTTTTTCTCTCGTCAAGACCTTTCCAATGATATATAATAATTATAGTTTTTCTCAAGTTTCAAAAATGGCCTGTGGATTTTATTTATATTATTAACAGTCGTAACAATTATCACTGTCTTTAATATTTGTGCACATATGCATTAATATTGCAGTAGCCAAGCACAGGGGAAAGCCTACAGTTCAGGGTCCAGTTTTAGGTGTTGTCGTGAGAGGCCAATCCACAATTGGTATGTTGTTGTTGTGGTAAATGTCCTGTATGGAAATGTACATATTGTTCTTATTGCAATTACTGTTGTTCTTATTATGCCGGTGTGAACAATTTGTTTAAGTTGTCGAGTTATTGTGATGTAATTCAGCAGATACATTGTATAGACGGCCACTGGATATATGCGTATATTTATTCCTTCATCAATATTATTGTAATTGTATATTTTGTGTATTACTGTTGAGAATCCGTAATTTATAATTGCAGGGCTCCAGCACGTGATATCAGTGTCTGCGACCTTGACAGATATATACTCATATTAGTATTAAATACTATCATGTTATCAACTGTTTGACGTGAACATGGAGAGTAACTATTAAACGGACATATAATCGAACCCATTGTGTTGTGTAGATAATTTACTATTCATCTATCACTAAAGCACACAATTTACAAATGGCGCCCAAAGTGTATAAACTTTAGTTTCTCTCGTTTAACAACTGAAAAGTGTTTTTACACTGCTGATTTGTATGATACGATCACGTGCAAGTCTGTGGGACATTCTACAGTTTTGAGGGGGCAGCTTGGAGTTGCAGTGTATACATCGTCCAGGACCCTCGAACTGACAGTGGACCATGTGACAATTACATTGCAGTCTAGTGGCCTATTGATTGATCCAGACAGCTGTTTGACCTGTTTTTGTGAGTACCAATAGTGGAAGGCCATTTATTTAGTCAATTGCAGTTGAATTTCTTTATTAAATTGTAAACAACCATTTGGGTACAGTATTTTGTAAATATTTTGCTATATTTTGTTAACTGTTTTATTTAGAACTGCGATTTTCTAAATAGTCTAGGAAAGTGAAAAGGAAAATTTGGGAAAGTGTCACTATTGAATGATACCATAGCATATAAATAAATAAACCTAGGTGGAGGTTCTTAATTCTAACAAGTCTATAATTATATTTAACTGAAGCATCTTTACTTTTTTTTACTTTTCATAATGTTGCCATCATATTGAAAACAGTACATAGTATATCATATTATTATTTGTTATAACAGTACTTTTTAGTGGCCAACTAGTTTTATTTCAGATGTGTTGTTTGTCTGGAGGTAGTGACCAGCATTCAAATCACACAGCTATATAGCGGTGGTTTAATTTGAAATCTTGCTGAATGCTACACATGCTTGATATACTGGGATATTGACCTTGACTGTAAAATTATTGACATTGAAAGTTTGACCTTGACATGCCTGTTTTAAAATTTCAGGAAAGGCAGATTGATTAATTGATTTATAACTGTATTATTTTGCAGTGAGTAGTTTGATGTTTTATACTTGTTGCAGAAATGTAAATTTTAATTAAAACATTAACATTTATTTGCACATTTTCAGATTTGCAGTGGATTTCCATAATTTATTTTGTGTGTATTATGTAGAATCTGTTTTACATTTCAGTCAGTTTATTAATTAGTTTCTCTATTTTAATTATAATGGATAGTAGGGATTATGCAAGGTCAAAGGAAGATGATGACTCATCTAAGAGTGAATTAGCAATCGGTGGGTCTGAACGAGAAGAAACGTTGTCAGAAAAGGAAAAGAAGCTACTAGAGGCGCTTCATGCTTTGAACATGGATCCTCAGACAGAAAGTGAGGAAGACTTGGGTCTATTTCTGAGAAGTCTTGGCCAGAAGATGGGCGAGGATAGAAAACCATCAAAGACACAGCCAATCGTAAGATCAAGGTATGAGTATTCATTACTGAGAACTCCTGCTACTCCAAAGACAGGAACATACCATTTCCCAAAGTTTTCTACATTCTCGGGGGAAGATAATAAAGGTGAAGTTTCGTGGGATGCCTTTAATTATGAAATAGACGCACTGTTGACAGAGGGAACATTCACGGAAAAGCAAATTATGCTGGGAGTGAGAAGGTCAGTGCGAGGCACAGCCAGCGATATCGTGCGGAGATTAGGACCTGGTACAACCATCCAAGAAGTTAAGAAGAAGCTAGAAGGTACTTACGGTAGCATAGAATGGCAAGAGTCGGTGATGAGCCAATTTTACTCCTGTACCCAAGGATCTGAAGAAGTTACAACTTATGCATCAAGGCTGGAAGATTTGTATGCCAGAGCAGTAGAACTGAAAGCAATCAAAAGAGGAGATGATCAGCTCTTGAAACAAGTGCTTTTTCAAGGATTGAAACTAGAGCTGAAGCATATAGCACAGTACAAGTACGACACAATAGATGACTACGACAGGTTCAAGATAAAGTTACGAAGATTGGACAAGGAGCTCCAAACAACAGATAAGAAGAAGCCATGCAATGTTGCTCAGAAGACTGAAAAGGAAGATAAGTCAGAGATCAACGAATTGAGAGAGATGGTAAATGAATTGAACAGGAAGATTGAGGAATTGCAGAAGGGGATTACCAACCCAACCTATTATGTTGGCAGAAACTTTACAAGAGGTAGATTCCAACAACCACCACAACGTAGAGGAGGAAGAGGCAGCTACACACCTAGAAGACCACTAGGCAGTAACACCTTCCGAGGTGCATGTCACACATGTGGTGGCCGGGGACACTTTGCAAAAGATTGCCCGAATGTCTTGCAGAATGGAAACAGAAATTTAAAAGGGCAAGTGCTCTTATTGAGGGATCGAATGCGGGCACTACAATAACAGATTCCAAATTAGTAGGAGAATCTAACGAAGCCAACATCTATATTAACGGCAAAGAAACACAAGCACTGTTGGACACAGGAAGCTGTGTAAGTGTTATCGCCAAATCCTTCTACGAAGAACACTTTAAAGACATTCCTTACAACCTTTGCAAAAAATCTCCATGTAGACTGTGCTGACGGACAGTCATTACCATATTTAGGCTATATTGAAGTGGAGTTGACAGTAAAGGGCATACCACGAACGGAAAGTCAACCATGTTTATTTTTTATTGTACCTGATACTTCCTATTCATCTAGAACACCAGTTATTTTAGGTACCAACATTTTATCCGAACTTTTAAATGAATGTAAAAGTAAATTTGGAGACAAATTCTTGTAGAAAGCTGACTTACATGTGCCATGGTACTTATGTTTTAGAAGCATTGTGCTTAGGGAAAAGAAGTTACAGCATAGCAACAACTGTATAGCTATCTTGAGAAACGCCTTGCAGCATCAAGTTATTATTATACCAAATGAAAAACTAACAGTCCAAGCCTATACAGACTAAGAAATGGATTATCCAGTAACTTCTGCTCTGATCCAGGAGTGTACTGCAAGTAAATTGCCTAGTAGTGTTGAAATGAGTCCAGCATTAATGATGTCTGGAAAGAAGAACATTACTGTTATCTTGACCAATTTGTCAACCAACACCGTATGTCTGGCACCAAAAGCTATCTTGTTCGAACTACAACCAGTAGAAGTAACAGAAGAAGTGCTTGACAGATTAGAAGAAGAAGACAAAGACATAAAACGGCAGAAAATAGTCAAAGAACTCAGCATTGATGAAGAAAACATACTAGAACCTGAACAACGACAAGCATTAACTGACGTTCTAATGAAACACCGCAATATATTCTCTACAAGTGACACTGATATTGGAAACTGCACAACCATCAAACACCAAATTGATTTACATGATGCAAGACCATTTAAGCAGAGACACCGAAGAATATCAACGAAGTTAAACAGCATATAGAACAACTGTTAGCATGTAACATTATACGACCATCTAAATCTCCATTTTCATCGAACATTGTCATAGTTCGAAAGAAGAACGGAAAACTTAGACTCTGTGTTGACTACAGAATGCTGAACGACAGAACCATAAAGGATTCATTTGCTCTTCCAAGAACTGAAGAAATATTTGATTGTTTGCAAGGAGCCAAGTACTTTTCAACTGTAGACATGAAGGCAGGGTACCATCAAGTTGAAATACAAGAGGAACATAAGGAACGCACTGGATTTACTGTAGGACCACCCGGATTCTTTGAATTTAACAAGATGCCTTTCGGTTTGTTTAACAGTCCAGCCACTTATCAAAGGTTAATGCAAGAATGTTTGGGTGACTTTAAAATGAAAATATGTGTTGTTCTTGATGATTTGATAATTTTCATCAACACCGTGTCTGAGCATTTAGAGCGGTTATAATTAGTTTTATCTAAATTGCAGGAATGTAACTTGAAACTTAGTCCTGAAAAGTGTCATTTTGGTTATAATTAGTTTTATCTAAATTGCAGGAATGTAACTTGAAACTTAGTCCTGAAAAGTGTCATTTTGGTTATAATTAGTTTTATCTAAATTGCAGGAATGTAACTTGAAACTTAGTCCTGAAAAGTGTCATTTTGGTTATAATTAGTTTTATCTAAATTGCAGGAATGTAACTTGAAACTTAGTCCTGAAAAGTGTCATTTTTTCAAACAACGTGTTAATTTTTTAGGTCACATTGTGAGCAACGAAGGGGTATAGACAGATCCTGAGAAAATTGACAAGATAAGAAATTGGACAACACCACAAAACCCTAACTAATTACATTCTTTCTTAGCATTTGCTGGGTGCTACCGGAGATTCATCAAAGATTTCAGTAAACTCACTAAACCTCTTTCAGATTTGATCCCACATCCTACAGGTAAGAAAGCTCAACAGAAAAAAGATGCTAAAGACTGGACATGGACAAAAGAAAACCAAGAAATTTTTGATAAATTAAAAGTCATATTAACCACATCACCTATTTTGGCTTATCCTGATTTTCAGAAACCTTTTGAATTGCACACAGATGCGTCCACACAAGGACTGGGAGCAGTACTGTACCAACAACAAGCTGACAATCGGAACAGAGTCATAGCTTATGCCAGCAGAGCACTCTCGAAGTCGGAAAAGAACTATTCTGCATTTCAAATTATAATTTCTAGCGTTAAAGTGGGCCATTACAGATAAATTTTCTGAATATTTATCACATAATCATTTTACAGTGTACACAGACAATAATCCCTTGACGTATGTTTTATATTCAGCAAAACTAGATGCCACCGGTCAAAGATGGGCTGCTGCGTTGGGAGAATATAACAGATACCCACAAGCAAAAGATGTATATTCTAGTGATCGTTTACAACGTGATAATAATATTGTCAAAGCTATTTGCAATTCTCTTCAGAGTAGTTATTATTATTTTGAAACATTGCCTTGTTTATCTTTAAATGTAGTAGATATAGCTGATAACTTTGGACAACCATTGGCTCAAATGGAACTGCGGGAAATTCGAAAAGCCCAACAATCTGATCCTACAGTTGACAAGTGGAGAAGAGCAGTCATCGATAAGACACTCCCACAACACATATACAGTAAGCTAGATCTGAACATGAAAAAGAACTTTGCAAGTTTGAAGATCAAGAGAGGTGTGTTGTTCAGAGAAATTGAAGACCAAGGTGAACATATTGAACAGTTAGTGATACCTGAAGTTTATAAGGCAGATGTGTTGAAAGGTCTTCATACTGATGTAGGACATCCTGGTAAAGAAAGAACTTTGAAACTTGTACGGCAAAGATTTTTTTGGCCTAGAATGACAACGGAGATAGAGAAATACGTGTCACAGTGCAACAGATGTTTAAGACGGAAAGCTGCTTCTAACACCAGAGCACCACTAGTTAATGTACATACAACATGTCCACCAGAGCTCATTTGTTTTGACTATCTCTCATTGGGATCATCGAAAGTAGGATACAACAGCATTCTAGTGATTACAGATCACTTCACCAAATTCGCACTTGCTATTCCTACTAGAAATCAGACTGCAAAGACTACTGCAGAAGCATTTCTCAACAATTTTATTATCCATTACGGTATTCCAACTAGATTGCATTCAGATCAGGGAGCAAATTTTGAATCCGAAATCATCAAAGAATTATGTAACATCACCAACATGAAGAAGACACATACATCCATTTACCTCCCCCAAGGCAATGCCGGTCCAGAAAGATTCAACAAAACACTATTAAATATGTTAGGTACTTTGGAAAATAAACAGAAAGACAACTGGAAAATATTCATAAACTCATTAGTTTACTCATACAACTGTACTCCACATGAATCAATGAAGTTTTCACCTTTCATATTGATGTTTGGACGGAAGCCAAACCATTTGATACTGTATTTGAAAGATTTCAAGGAACATCAATCAACAAGACAACTCAAGAGTATATTGATGATTTGAAAGATAGAATCAGTAAGACAAGAGATATTGTAGAAATGCATATTTCTAAAACCAGAGAAAAGCAGGAGCAGAGTTATGACTTGAAGGTCAGAGGTGCTAATGTGGAAGTAGATGACCACGTTTTAGTGAAAATATTGGCACAAGCTCGCAGACAAATATGAAGAAGAACTGTATGTGATAACAGAACAATCAAGAGAAAATATTCCTGTATTCAGGCTTAAAGGTGTGGAAAGTGGTAGAGTTAAAACTTGGCGTAGGAATCATTTGTTTCCAGTGCAAACTCAGGGAAATCATGACGAGGCAAGTCAACAAGACGTGATTGACCCAGTGCAGAAAACTGCTGTTTATGAGAAGGATGCATCCAAAAGTAAGTTGTTAGATGTTGCACAGAGTGAACTGTCAAAAGCAACAGTTCTGGTGAAGATAGTGTGAGTTATATACGCCATTAAACTCCTAGTAAAAGGGAACAGAGAACGAGTCACAGAGTCTAGTGATGTAGCATACACATCGCCCAGACATGATAGAGATGTGCGAACGAGAACAGTGAATGAGGAAATCACAGTTGGGTATAGTCTACCCTCTGGAGAACAAGAAGCCGAGAGGAATACAGATGTAATTGAGCTGCGAAATGAAGAAAATCAATCCAACACTGAAACCGAGAATGAAACCATGGAACCAACAGTAGAAGTAGAGAATACTGACAGAGTTAATCTGAACATGAAATCACTCAATACACTACAGTGCAAGAACAAGATGTGAATGATACAACAAGAAAGAAAAGAAGGAAATTACCAGTACAACCTACAAGAAAATCAGAACGACAAAGGAAACAACCAGCGAGATATGATGATTTTCACATGTTTAGTGTCGTGAACGGACCTATTGATAGCAGATTTCAAGCTTCTGGAATTTTAAACAATATGGACTGTGACATTGCTAGAAAAGTAGTAGATGCTATTATGAAGTAAAATTTTATTATAATCTGTACATATATATGTAACCTATTTTAGAGTACACAATTCATTTAGAGGGGGAGAGAAGAATTGTGAACTTAATTCAGATATGAATTGTTAAATGTATGTTTTTCTTTCACAGAAAGGAAGCTGTATTAGTTCAGATATATGAATAGTCAAATTATTGCTGCATTTATGTGGTTTGCAAGTTTTATCTTATATTCTGTTGTAAATATTTAGTACATGTTAATTTCTAGTGCTATAGTACATATAATGATTTTAAAATGTGGACAATCGACTGAACTCATGACTGGCTATACAAATGTTATGACTATGACGGGACGTCGTTTTCACAGGAGGGAAATGTGTAACCGGTTTAACTTTTATAGTTGAGTGTAACCTATCGATAATTGAGTCGATCAAGCAGAGCATTCATCACGATTTGCGGGAACAGATTCAGCTATTTTAGTGGCAGTCTCTTTAGTAATTTATATCAGTTTTATGAAGGTATGTTGTATTTAAATTATGTAAATGTATTATTGGGATTTTAGTCTAGTTGGCCATTGAACGGTGCCTTTGTCGAATATTGTATTAATTGGAGAAAATATGTAGTATTCTGTGATGGCAGCATAATTTTATATTATTAACAGTCGTAACAATTATCACCGTCTTTAATATGTATGTGCACATATGCATTAATATTGCAGTAGCCCAGCACAGGGGAAAGCCTACAGTTCAGGGTCCAGTGTCAGGTGTTGTCGTGAGAGGCCAATCCACAATTGGTATGTTGTTGTTGTGGTAAATGTACTGTATGGAAATGTACATATTGTTCTAATTGCAATTACTATTGTTCTTATTATGCCGGTGTGAACAATTTGTTTAAGTTGTCGAGTTATTGAGATGTAATTCAGCGAATACATTGTATAGACGGCCACTGTATATGCGTATATTTATTCCTTCATCATCATGATCGACCACCAATCAGGACTCTGTTGGGACTCTGTCGAGACGCTGTCATGACCATATTTGATCTTTGGATCAAACATTGAAATTCGAGCCCCGGATCTCAGAATATTGTCCCGACATTGGACATAATTGATTCTGGACGCTGTCGGCTCAAGAACGGCAGGAAAAAACGGGAATGCGTGACAGAGGCTTAACCCGTCGCTCTAATCACAAACCAAATGATATAGTTTTTAACTTTGGTTGAAATGATTGTGATGCAGTATACTGAATGTGAATTGTTATCGCCTGTATCAATGTGCATACCGGTATATCAATGTGTATAGCGCATGTATCAATGTGTATAGCGCATGTATCAATGTGTATAGCGCATGTATCAATGTGTATAGCGCATGTATCAATGTGTATAGCGCATGTATCAATGTGTATAGCGCATGTATCAATGTGTATACCGGTATATCAATGTTGTTTTGTGGGGTGTTACAGCCAGCTGTGTGCAAGTGATGACGTTCATGTGATATAGGAACAAAGTCCTCAGCTACATCCCCTTCTCATCAGCTCAGTACGCAGGACGATTGTGAACAGTCGGGAATAGATCAAAAGCAGGTAATTAATTCTTAATTTACTATTAAATCATCTTTAGAATGTTAAGTGCAAAATACTGCTCATTCTAACGAATAATTATGCTTATTTTGTATGAAATTAAGTACTTAAAGATTTTAAGAAATAATATTGGAATGTGCCGTACATAGCGTTTGTTTCTGACACGCCATTAATGTGCTCTATACATAGTCCATATAGCCAGCAGTTCGAATGTGCGCTATATAGCCTGGTATTCGTATGTCGGTTATTAGCCTGGAGTACTGATGTGCGCTATATAGCCTGGTATTCGTATGTCGGTTATTAGCCTGGAGTTCTTATGTGCGCTATATAGTCTGGTATTCTTATGTCGGTTATTAGCCTGGAGTTATGATGTGCACTATATAGCCTGGTATTCTTATGTCGGTTATTAGCCTGGAGTTATGATGTGCACTATATAGCCTGGTATTCTTATTTCGGTTATTAACCTGGAGTTCTGATGTGCGCTATATAGCCTGGTATTCTTATGTCGGTTATTAGCCTGGAATTCTGATGTGCGCTCTGTATACTGGTTTCTTCGTGTATGCAATCTATTATTGGGTTCAGGTTGCGCATTATAGCCAGGTGTTCTATTGTGTACAATATGGCTTCAAAGTCCAATATGCGATTGTTAGCATGGTGTCCTGATGTGGGCTATAAAACATTTTGCTATAATGAACGCTATTTAGTATGGTGCGCGCTATTAAGCTGTGTTTTTGTATGCTCTATTTAGCCTGATATTCTAGAGTGTACTAAATTACAAATTCGGTGGTTATTCTATAAAACGCTATCTATCCGGGTGTTTTTATAAGCAATATTTAGCGTTGTATTGATTTGTTTGACATGGTTTTAAGATGAAAACATCAACATCACGTGTATATCAATATGTTAAACTTCGTTTTCAGCGGTTAACTATTCTCTATTATACAACATAATGCAAGCTAATTTTAACAGCCTTTCTATTATAATTGTTTTGATTTAAATTAGGTTTCAAAATACAGTACATTGTATTATGAAAGTAATTTTTGCATCTTTACAATATTTATGTGGTAGTTAAATCAAAATAATATTATTTATCAAAATGCATACTTTTTCTATATGACACAACATGCTGTTATACGCACGTTGTTTTACTGATGTTAGATATCTACTTTCAGCTATATAATGGCGGAAGGAGGGTTCAGATGTGTTGGGTCCGATTCTGTACTGTACAGTCCTGATTCTTCAGTAAGTGTAGTAGTAGTAGTGGTAGTAGTGGTGGTAGTGGTGGTGGTGGTGGAAAGAGCAATAGCGGTAGTATTTGTTGTTGTTGTTGTAGTTTTGGCTGGATTGGAAGCACCAATTTTAGTACAGTAACTGATGGTTTTGGAAGGGCAATTCGCAGCACATGTACCACGGGAACTCCGTGTATTACTATGCAGGCAAGGAATCACTAAATCGAAACCACGAATAGGTCACTTTCATTTTTTCTTACCCTTTTATTTTTTATTTGCATGTTACTTGTTCTACAATATGTTTCACTTGTGGTTGATAACAGTTAAAATTCCTGAAAAGTCAATGTATTACAATTTTATTTCAATTTTGAATAACTATCCTTTTTGCATCAGGTTTTTCGAGTAATAGAATTGTGTACATGTATGCATATGTTGACTTTTGCATTTAATTTTTTTTTCAAAAACCTGTATTTTCTTTAATAAGAAGCAGCAAACATTACCTGGGAACATTACCTGGGAACGGCCTTTTTTTAATTGCGCCAGTTAAGGGCTACGTGATCTCATAATCGTGGTCTTTACAGTCGGTTGAAAATCGTTTTTCAATCAGGTCAAATACAAGCTAATATTAATAGATCGAAAGTATTTCATGTAATTATGATTTTATTTATTTTGTAAAAGCAATGGCATAACAAACATCCAACATCATTCACAAGTTTTCTTTTCATTGAAAACATTCAACATTTACATGCTTTTATTTTATTTTCTCGACATTAGTCTTTCTAAATTGCCAGCCTTTTAATTATTGATATATAAATAACTGTAAATGTACTTTATATGTTATATATGAATCTAAATGATAAACGTATGTACATCTAGTACTAAGTATTGAAGAGCGTACGCTATGCTATTGTGCTGATGATATCACATTGCTTAAGAAATAGTTATTTATTGATAACCGAAATATAATGTATTATGTTCATATTAGTTTCATTTTATAAAAACCAATATTGCAACATTCATTTGAAAAAAAATAAATTGAGTGACTTGAAATACATTTCAGGTTCAGTGTGAAAAGGCATCTGAAGAGACATGTAGAATCTTGACGTTGATGGGTTATGGTCCGGTGATCAGAAAGAAACGAACTGACTCATACAGGGAATTAGGTAGACTGGACTCTGCACGGTATCGTGGTGGGGCAACAACTATTTTCACCGGGAGTAAGGCAGAGGGTCTGACGTGCTGTTTGGAAAGTGATACAGACTATATGCGTGTAATAGAAGGTGTCATCTGCCTGCAAGATGACATTGCCAGTAGCAATCTTCCATTTGAAACCACAGTGTTTGTGTTAAATTCGCGGGTAAGTTATCCAGGACACTGTAGACTTATGCTCAAGAGCCAAAGTGGACGTATTTCGAAACTCCTGCATCGTGCCCTCTGCGATGATGGAAGTGGAGGCGCTCTCCTAAGCAGTGATTTATTTGTTAGTGAATTTTCAAATGTATTAATATTTACAGCAAATGATGTGCGTCTTGAACGAGCTGGACCGTCAATACCGTCTTTACTTGACAGCGTTTCTCATATAGACAACGTGTTTGCACTACGCTGTCACTGCCCCAGCATCCTGCAGAGATGGGCTGACAGACCTCGTCATTGGCCACCACCGGATATCGTTCAGAAAGTCTTACACATGGGTGCATTTGTGTCTCCTGTTGGTTTTAAAGGCAGTGAATATAAGCACGTGGAGTGGAGAATTTGTTTCAATACAGGGGAAACCGAACTAATAAAAAATCTTAATGATACTCAGACCAAACTATACATTATTTTGAAAATGATAGTTAAAGATATCCTGATTCCTCGACATAAAGAGGTAACATCATTTACGCTGAAAAACATAGTATTATGGCTAGCGGAGAACAACCCTCAAACTTTGTTTCATGAGAAAAGTTTGCTTCACTGGCTACACGAAGGGCTGAAAGAACTAAGAACTGCTATATATACGAGACAGCTGTCATACTATATGATACCGGAGAGAAATCTGATGGCAGCCTGTGGACTGCAGGATGAGCTGCAGCGTACCTGGTTAGCAACTATCACGGACATAATGTATGAAGGTCCGAGGATAATACGCAGATTGCAGAAGATACGACAGGCCATTATCGCGTACCCGGAGCCACTACTGTGGTACAGCAGGATGAGAACAGAGTTTGAGATGCTGATGCTAGAGTTCTTAAAGAGACGCGCCCAATGCCAGAATGAGAACGTGGAGACGGATTTTATTTTGCAGGAAATACAGAGACGTGTAAATGATGTAGCAATGGAGTTCAATCAGCGACTGCACGTGGAAGGGAATGGCGTTAATGATTTGAACCAGATATTCAAACGAGTGTTGCAGTAATGATAAATTATGTAAATATAGTACGCAGAAACAATCCAATGGAAACACAATACACTGTACTTGTTTTTACATCTTGTATACTATACATGTATTTATTGATAGAAGCATTTTGGTACATATTGCCGATTTTCGCGTTTTAGGGTTGTTTCATTATTCAACAACAAGAAAAAGTAGCTCTACAAATGCATTATTTGAAGAATTTAATATTATAAGTATATATGTAACCTAATCAATTAAAACGCATTGAATCACATAATTAAACTTAACCAATTTTGCAAAACAATTTGTTTTGTGAAATAAACACGAGGCCTAAAAGGATCAGAAACTCTTCTGGCCCCAGTGCTACTTGTTAGACGAGTAGCATCAATTAAACAAATTTAAACAGGACGATCTGAAAGAGCTTCATACAAAATATAAAGGGCTTATGTCTTTTCTAGTAGTTTTTGACAATAATGTTTTTTAAGTTTTTTCCACATTGAAGGTCTATTAAAAAAAAATTCAGGCCCGGCGCGGACCAATTTTAGCTAAGATACAATATTTTCTACAATTTTGCTATATGCATATAAGGCAATGATTCAAAAAATTTCGGGGTGTTCCTATGAAAGTCTGTGTACAAAATATGGAGCCCCGGGCCGTGGCTATCTTTAAGCTGCAACTTCCGTATATTGGTAAGAGGGCTATAAGGTGATGCTTCATACCAAGCTGTATTCCTTTCGTTTAAGACAATAAGGAATTCGAAGTTTTTTCCTACATAAGTCAATACAAGAATTAAGTCCCGGGATTGGGTCATTTTTAGCCCAAGGGCATCATATTAAGAACTATGGTAACAGACCTCAAGGCAACGCTACACACCTAATAATAAGAACATAGACTTTGATATTTCAGACGAGCATATTTTTAAAGTTTAAAACACATGTCAATATAATAAGCCACAGGGCGTCGTCTAGTTTTTGGCATTTTAATATTTTGGCAAAGGACTACATGTATAAGATAATGCTACATACTAAATATAAAAGGTCCCGGGCTTGTAGTTTTAAACAAGTCCATAAAACACGCGGTAGTACCGGCTTCTTGTCAGCGTATGTGCCCATGTTCACCGCAATCGATATAATAAAGACAATGGGTATATAAACCTTGGTTGGTGAATGTAGTTGTTTAATTATGTAAATACTTCATGTTACCGGTACATATGGATTTCAGAGGTCATAAAGAGTTGGCACAGGAAATTTGATGATCAAGAACGAAATATTTTTCAAATATGCGCGAGTTAAAAGTCGAAATGCGTGTCAAATCAATGACTACTTTTGAGTTCAAATACTTTTTGTTAAGAGTTGAGTTCTCAAAAACTATATCTGTTTACTTTTGTATTCAAGGTTTCATTAGCAATCACACTAAATTCAGCATGTTGTATATATTAGTATTGCATGAATTTGCATCTGACGATCATGTTCAGATTAATGTGATTGCACTTTCATTACACTGTATGTACATATGATAAATAAAGACTTGATATACACATGTTTCTTACCTTTTATAGTTATTGATACATTTGACCGCGAAAATTCTAATTTGAAACAAATGCTTCCTCATCTTGTCTACAGAATGGGTTCATAACTGTGGTCAAGCATTTTGGGTACCAAGTCAATACTTCCAATAGATATTGTTAAATTTGACCTTAAGCAAAATTTCGAAGTTGAAACAAAGGGCAATTACACAAACAAAATCATTAATAAAGTGACCTGCTCTTATGTACATAATAAGTTCATCACTGTGATCAAGTACTTTGAGGTTCAAGTCAATTCCTCATGTCGGTATTGAAAAATTGGCCTAAAGCGAAAATTGTAATTTGAAAAAAAGCGTAATGACTCCAACAAATTCCTTTAAAAAAGGTACCTCCTATTGTCTGCAAAATGGGGTCAGCACCATAAACAAGTATCTTGAGTTTCAATTTAATGTATTTGAAAGTTATTGAGACATTTATATATTTACCAAAAGAATTGAAAAACATATTCTAAGATGTAAGTCCAACCATGGACAAATAAATCTGGAAATATAAATCACAGGGCTACCTTTTTGTAATGGATTAGCCGTTTGATAGTAAACAAGTATAGAAAGTATTGAAAGTTTCAAATGGAAACCTTTGTTGTTTTTGAGAAATGGACTCGGAAAAAAAACAACCAAAAATCTTAACTAACGACAATCGCTCGAAAAAATATTCTTCAGAAAAATGAGCAAAGCATGAGGATTGACAAACATTTTTTTATTACGAGAAATGAATTTTGGTGCGGTCTGCCTATTTTGAGAATGTGGCAAACTGTCAACGCTCAATCTCACTTTAATCTAATATAACATCGCTCAATTTTTAAACTCGTCCTCCGCCTATAGTAAGTATTCGTGTTTCAAAAATGTTTACCGTGAATATTTTCACTTTAATACGAATGAACGCTTTCCTAAGGTGCTTGGTGTATGTGGCCCTTGGTAAGTCGCAGAAATTGCTCAGTAAATTGCATGTGCTTAAAGAGGCGTATTCACAGATTTAAAAAAATGCCATTAAAGGTATCATTTGGAAAAACTAAGCATCTAAACTTAAGAACACAAGTATTATAACCAGACAAGCCTTTAAAAACATTGTGCCGCCACTGGGGATCGAACCTACGACTTCCGGATCAAAAGTCTGAAGCGTGTAACCACTCGGCCAATCTTGTTTATAGTGTATAGACATGTCCGTGTAGGTTTAAAGTGATTCACGTGTTTTCACAATTTTGAAGAAAACATCAGAAGCACTCCAAAATATTCGTTCGTTACAAACGCTTAATACATTTGTGCATTTCAACTGAAGATTACTCCTCAATGAAACGTTATTATGCCCCCAAAGGTAGGCATATTAAATCCAACCGTCCTCTGTATGTCCGTCCGTTAGTCCGTCCGGTGAAGATTAACATGTTTTTTCTATAAAGTCCAATATCTTGAATGCTATCTAAGGCTTTTACTTGAAACTTAAGATATTTCTTTACTATCAACGTCTCATCCAGAGAAAGCAACCCTCATAACTGTGTTTGTTGTTGACAGATTAATGTCCCTTTTAACTTAAATGTTTTGGTGATAGTTGTTCATAAAGTCCAAGAGTCTGAATACTATCAAAGGTATTTACTGGAAACTTTAAATACATTTTACTATCGATGTCTCCACCATGGAAAGGAACCCTTATAACTCTCATTTGTGTTTTGGCAGGTTTATGCCCTTATTTTACTTAATAATTTTGGTTACTTTCCATAAATTCTAATACCTTGAATAGTATCAAAGGTATTAAATTGAAGCTTAAAAATAGTTCTTTACTATCAACGTCGCCACCAGGGATAGCAACCCCTTAACTCTATGATGTGCTTTGATAGATTTATGCCATTATTGAACTTAAATCATTTTGGTAAGTTTTTCATAAAGTCCACTAGCTTCAATATTATCAAAAGTATTTAATGAAAACCTAGAAACTTACTATCAACTTCTCCACCAGCGAATGTATTGCCCCATTATTCTGTGTTCGTTTTTGACAAAGGAGCATTTGGGAGCATAAGTGACATTATAGTGACACCACTTGTTTTCAATATATGTATACGTCAATAGTGCTATAGTGCTCCTGTATGTACAGCCTTCTTTTATGTTTGGAATCTGTGACAAAAACTTTGGAAATTATCAATTCATCAATCTGTGAACAGGTACCGTTAAATGTGCGCTAGTAAAATCACAAACTGATGGCGATCGCGTCTTTTCTCGCTCATTCTAAGATAAAGTGATCTCTTGTCTCGTATAGATTCAGAAATTCAGTAAAATGCATAACGATAAGCACATTTGTTCTTCATAATTTATTTCAAACAAAATCTAGTATAATAAAACAAATAAAAACATCGGCTTAGCAAATGATGTTATGTACAATAATATTAATAAATAAAAACACGACGACGCTCATTTTCATAACATTCTCCTTTACAATTGATAAATGCGTATGAAAGTTCATTGCAATATAACAACTGATGTAATGTGCTCAATACATCGGTAGCACGTTTAAACACAACATGCACGTTTAAACATAACATACACCTTATTTAAAATATAACATGTAACTTGAGTAAGTCATTCGCAACATAAATTTAAACAGAATAAGATGTCAAGACTACTACAAAATACGGCTATTAAAAATGTTATTTCCTTCAACAGCGAAAGACCATAAACTTATTCATAGTATCCATGCAGCTTTGTTCCTAATATTCCTATAGATTTATTTCTAATAATAGTTATGAAGATTTATTCATAATATTCATGTAGATTTATTTATATAAATATTCTTGTAGTTTTTATTCCTAATATTCATGCAGTTTTATTCCTAATATTTATGTAGATTTATTCCTTATATTATGTAGTTTTATTCCTTATATTTCTAACAATATTTATGTAGATTTATTCCTTATATTATGTAGTTTTATTCCTTATATTTCTAACAATATTTATGTAGATTTATTCCTTATATTATATAGTTTTATTCCTTATATTTCTAACAATATTTATGTAGATTTATTCCTTATATTATGTAGTTTTATTCCTTATATTTCTAACAATATTTATGTAGATTTATTCCTTATATTATGTAGTTTTATTCCTTATATTTCTAACAATATTTATGTAGATTTATTCCAAATATTTATGTAGTTTAATTCCTAATATTCATGCAGTTTTATTCCTAATATTTATGTAGCGTTTATTACTATTAATATTCATGTAGATTTATTCCTAATATTCATGTTGTTTTATTCCTAATAGTCCTGTAGCGTTTATTACTATTAATATTCATGTAGATTTATTCCTAATATTCATCGAGTTTTATTCCTAATATCCATGTAGATTTATTCCAATGAATATTCATGTAGATTTATTCCTATTAATATTTATGTATATTTATTTCTAAAAATATTCATGTATATTTATTTCTAATAATATTCATGTAGATTTATTCCTATTAATATTTATGTAGATTTATTTCTAATAATATTCATGTAGATTTATTCCAAATACTATTCATGTAGGTTTAAGTCCCTAACATGTACAGTCTACTATGCCGTAAGCTCCTACAAACAATAACATAATAATTCGCCACCTTACACGGATTACACGGGCCTATCGAACATGTGTTAAAGAAGCAGACAGACCATCGTAATACTAAGGTGGCCATATCAATGATTAGAATGGTCTACTCAAGCGTACACATAGCATAAATTAGAGTGTTCTACTCAAGCGTACACATGGCATAAATTAGGGTGCAAACAATGGTTACAATGATGAGAAACATTTGTTTAGTTTACCTTATGTTCAATGGCACAAATCGACTTCCACATTCATCTGTTGTTTAAAAATCACTTAGCAATTTAACAATCACATTATTTTTATTGATTTTATTTTTTTATTATTTAATTTAATTAATCAGTGTTAGAGAACTGTGGAAAATCCCGCTGCAAAGTTGCTGTGACATCATAAAATAAATGTAATATCGCAATTTAATTTTAGCCATGAAAAAAACTAAGTCTACCACACAATAACACTTTCATCTACATGTTAACAATGAAATACATGTAATACTGCAAACTGGCAGTTTCATTTCAAGTTGGGAATCATTTCAAAATGGGAATCTTATTACCAATACATATGAAACTACACATATGCATGAAGATCTTTAGAAAAAATTCATTAAATTCATTGAAGCATAACAAAAATTATAAAGTTACTTAAGTCTTAAAATTGTTTCATTTATAATACACTTTTGCAAAACAATATTTTATAGAAAAGTGAAATGTATGTTTCCAATTTAACCAAATTTCCAGCAAGGCTTCATCTTGAATGTTCACTTAAAATATAACTTTACTTAAGATTTTCGGAATTTTGTTTACCAATATTGTACATATAACAATATTTAGAGTTTTCACATTCTTATGACATGGAATGTAGCTGAAAATAATGTCATAAATCAGCATCTGAATATAATCCTTTATTGGAAATGGAATGATTTTTGTTATTGAAAATGTTTTATACACACACAGACTTCTATTTGTTATCATAAATACCATTTCACAAACAGGATGATTCTTAAAACAGAGGAAGCTTTTGTAAGTGATATTTATAGTCACATATTGTAACACTCGATTTTACAATAAAAAAATTAGACAATAAAAGGGGTTTGATTACTTGAATATATCAAACTTGTATCACAATTTCAATAGGAAAGTTATTGTGCAGAGTCAAATACAACATACAAGAAAAGATGAAATATCACAAGAATGATGGGAACCAAAATGAGACATGTTGAAATTCTCAGAAGATGGGAACCAGCAACAATATTGATCATGAATGAGACACTCTTACCTTTCATTGATCTTCTATTGACCTTTCATTGACAAATCAAACACGACCTGAGACACATGTCCGCAAATCACTACAAACTAAATGCATAATGAATATATTTAACACTTATGTCTAACCAAGTATTACATCATGTGTTTTAACATCTTCCACAACATAAACAGTGTACCGTCATCTAATATATATGTGGCGCGTCTTGGGAAAACCGGACTTGATGCATGCAGTCCGCACAGGCTAATCCAGGATGGCACTTTCCGCCTACATTGATTTATGTTTAGAAGAGACTTTCTTGAAACAGAAAATACCATAAAAGCGGAAAGTGCCGTCCTGGATTAGCCTGTGCGGACCGGGACAACACTTTATGCACATGCATTAAGACCGGTTTTTTCACGACGCACCACATGTATAACACACCACATCTCATGTATAACATTAAGTATGACACAGTATAACATCAGGAATAACATTACACTATTACATTTTTTATCTCTGTATCATTGCATGCATCACATCATGTATAATATAACACTGTATTACATTTTTTATCTGTTTATCATTGCATGCATCACATCATGTATAACATGTTATTACAAGTCATTACATCAGATTTAATCCCGTATAGCGTCATGTATAACATGTTACTACATGTCATTACGTCAGATTTAATCCAGTATAACATCATGTATATCATGTTACGACATGTCATTACATCAGATTTAATCCCGTATAACGTCACGTATATCATGTTACTACATGTCATTACATCAGATTTAATCCCGTATAACGTCACGTATAACATGTTACTACATGTCATTACATCATATTTAATCCGGTATCACGTCATGTATAACATGTTACTACATGTCATTACATTAGATTTAATCCCGTATAACGTCATGTATAACATGTTACTTCATGTCATTACATCAGATTTTAATCCAGTAAAGCGTCATGTATAACATGTTACTACATGTCATTACATCAGATTTAATCCCGTATAACGTCATGTATATCATGTTACTACATTACATTAAAGCCGCAGTCCATATAATATAATTCAATACATATTAAATGGGCATTAGTTCTAATGAACGTTAGTGGTATTTATTCCACTGAAAACTGTTTCTTTTTTAAGAAAGGCATTTGATACTGTCTATGTTTGAAAATGCTTGGTACGAACGGAACAGACAATAATGTACATGCTGGTTTACTCTAGAGGCATCACCAGCTATCGCTTACAGAAACTTTACGACAAAAAGTTACTTAAAGGTTATTATTTCATCGATTTCAATGCGTTTTTTTTATATTTTGATCGGTAAGATGTCCATTAGAAGCGATTTCTGAAAAGTTGTATTTTTATTAACATATTTCTGGACTGTGGCTTTAAACTCAGTATATCAGTATCTTTTGGCAAATATTTTCAATGTAAAATATATCTCAAAATACTGGAATGATTTATGATTGCATCAAGAATTTTATTAACTCACATATTTGTAAGTAATATACTTAAAAGGATACTATAAGAAAGTGATGGTAAAACATTAATAGATCAATACTCATTTTCATATACATGTACATGTGGCTTTTTGTGCAGTAGGGAACTTCATTCAAGAATATCAACACATTTTATGAGCGGCAATAAATTCACGGCATATAGAAGATTATTACAGGCAACAACAACAAACATCAACATACACAAAATCATTCATTCAACATGAGCTTTGTTGTTAGACTAGTAAGCAGAACTCGACTGTGACAGTATTTGAATGAAATGAGTACATAAATATGTTTCTTTTTTTTGCAAAAACTGTAAATGCTTATATTAAAAACACTTATATGATTATTATATAATAGCATTTTAATTTAAACCGTTTTTAAGCTCGACTGTGTGGAAAGCCATAGGCTAATGGAAACATTTTGGAGTCCGTTGCCTGGGAAGAACCAGTACTTGGTGTCTTGTGAGAAAGATTTTGAGTCCGTTGCCTGGGAAGAACCAGTACTTGGTGTCTTGTGAGAAAGATTTTGAGTCCGTTGCCTGGGAATAACTAGTACTTGGTGTCTTGTGAGAAAGATCCCTTCAAACGCTCCCGGAGTAGGGATCAAACTCAGGGCTGTATCCACAAAGCTCCTTGGGGAAAACTTCAGTAAATTTCTTAAAAATATACAATTCCTTAAGTCTGTGGACGTTTCTTTTAAATTTTCTTTTCTGTTAAACTGTTTTATTCTGGTTAAAATGCTTCTAATGGTACCATATTTAAAAAATAAATAATGACTTTTACATACAAAATGGTATTTGAAATTTTCGACTTAAGTATAACTTAAGAATTTCCTTAGGAGCTTTGTGAATATAGGCCCAGGACCAACTATAATATAATATAAAATATAATATTTGACCAATAAAACAACGTCTTTTAAGTTCATCATAATTCATAACAAATAGTAATCACGTGTTTGCCGACTGTTTGTTACACAATAGTCTTACTAACACTTTTTATTGATATTTTATTTACAATATTCACTTTGTGTATTTATACTTTATATTCAATATTTATCATAGAAAAAGACAAGAAATCCAGTTCATGATAATTCTTCCCCATAAATAATGAATAGTTCACGTCCATATGCGCACACAAATGGAATAGCTGCATACAATGTGGTGACTGAGTTTATATTTTAAATGCAAGTACATGCGCTACTTACAGGAATGTAGCGAAGACAATCTTGGATACGACAGAATCTTTCTACTTCAAACTGTTATGGCCGAAGTAAAATCTTACTTTTAATGTGTATTTCTTCCTTTACTGATAGCATACCCTGACAGTATGACGGAGTCAGTGAACAATGTTTGATTACTATTTTTAATAATATTACATTTATAATAATATTACAATTTAAAACAAAAGTCATTACACTTCAATGACAATACAATAACAATGCTACTTATTTGAATAAGATATGTTTATACCAAATTAGTGTTGAGGCCTTGAACGCTAGAACTGGCTATTGTTTTAAGATGTATATGGTTATATGGTATGTATAAGTAAACTACTACTGATGAATTAAAGGGCATATTGACAGTATTTCGAATATAGATATACATTATTAAAACAAGAAAATTTCATATATTTTTCAATTACTAACAATTTTATGGATGGAATCGTTAAAAAAAGGAATATATACACATATACGAAGACAAAAATGAATTTTGTCCTGGCACAGTTCCAGTAGAATTCAAAATAACGCCTACAAAATTGCTTTCTTTAATGAAAACATTCCAGCACTATGCAACGATTATCAAAGGTGCATATGTGCGTAATGCTACCTGTTTACAGAAACAATGCCATCATATTAAATAATGCTTCAAATGCTTCAATATGTATACACTAAATGATTTTTATTTCTGCAAATGTCATTGCCGATCTACCGTCAATACGCCCTTTTAGTTAATGGTTTGAAACATATCACACTACGAAAACATGTATATCAATGCCCGTTTTACGCTGGAACGATAGTATGTAGTATACAGATAAATGATGTAGCCATCTTGGGAAGATCTACACCATTTACATTTTCTACAATATACCGGTAGTTCAAACATGGATTATTTTTACCTAGGGAATATGAAACACTGAATTTTTACTGTTCTACAAGTTATACACCGGAAAATCATAAACAAATATGAAAATGTAGATCTGAAAACAAAAATGCACCTTCTGGTGTCCAATACAAAGTCTCTAACAAAAAATAAATAACAAAATAATTATAGAAAACACTATAATTGCTAGTAGGACAACAACTTTGCCTAAATAGCTACAGAACTGATATGGTTTGGATTATTAACTGTCTACTGAAATGTTTAATTAGACTAACTGCAACAAAAGTATTATGATTGTAGAATTGACGCAATTGTCAACTGATAATAAACCTAAACATATAGGAAATATTCAAATAGAATATACTTCAATGAAAAATATTGTATTGCTATAAATGAAGATTGCTAACATTTGGTACAAAAAGGAATCAACAACATTTTAATCTGACTAACCTCAAATGGTGTAAGAATCTATTTGTAGAATCATTTCAACTTTATTACCATTTTCAACAATTAAAATGGACGAAACCTCACTTTTTATTCTCCAAACATTGCAAAAGTGTTTTATTGCAAAGTGTATTTTTTGGTGGAATAACTAAGTGAGACTTTTCAACGATGAAAACACACTAAATAAAACAAAATTTAAAATTACTGGATAATAAATATTTTACAGACTGCTATTAACTAATATTTTGTAGAATAATTGCAAGTTTGTGACATTTTTCGGTAAATATAAAAGCAGACTACACCTAACACCTAACCACAAGTTTTGCTATAGAGAGCTGCTGTGGCACCTCTATGGTCTCCAGGGTGATATTGGAAGGGTTGAAAGGGAAGGTAACTGAGTAGGAGAACTTGAGGTCCATCAGCAGTGAGGTGTCAGTGTTCTCCCTTTCCTTCAGTTTCTGTTGAATCTTGCGGATGAAGGAGATCGGGACGCGCTCCTCGAATTCGTCGACCGGCGTGTAGAGGTTTAGTATCTTCACAATCTGAAATGTTACATATCCCAAAGTCTCCATGAATTTGTTTAGTACACAATGTTTAAAGCATAATTATAACAATTAGCCAGGTTCGGCTAGCTCAGTTGGTAGAGCGCTAGACTGTCAATTCGGGGATCGTGAGTTCGAATCCCAGCCCCACCACATAACTTGTGTGGGGATTGATCATGAAATTATTTCTTCGGCCATTGTCCCCCTACCTCCGATTCAAGTAGGGCAGTTGTCAGTTACTGGCATAGGTATATGCACTTAGTACTGGTAAATTGCTTAGATCGGCTAAGCTTGCCCAGGAAAAGTGTGAGTAGGTTAACTGACCGCCGTGATATGACTGAAATACTGTAAAAAACAGCAAAAATTCCTAACAAAACAAACAAACAAACAAACTCATAAAGTTATTCATTCGAGAAAGCACAACTCAAAGGTAAGGTAAAATCACTTAACTCGATGAGTCTATCTATATTTTGTCAATTGTTTAATATATATTTTTAGTTAGAGTGTCGGATAGGGATTGGATACTAATGAAGATCTCCCATCTTTCAAAAATCATTATTATTAAAACAAGAGCTGTTTGGGTTTATATAATATATGTGGCGCGCCGTGAGAAAACCGGTCTTAATGAATGTGCGTAAAGTGTCGTCCCGGATTAGCCAGTGCAGTCTGCACAGGCTAATCCGGGATGACACTTCCCGCCTAGAGTGGATTTGTGGTTAGAAGACACTTGATGGAACAGAAAATACCATTAAAGCGGAAAGTGCCGTCCCGGATTAGCCTGTGCGGACTGCACAGGCTAATCTGGGACGACACTTTACACACATGCATTAAGCCCGGTTTTCCCACGAGACGCCCCCTCTAGGGCCAGAGCCATCTTTAGAAAATCAAGTTTGGCAAAGATCGGATGAAAACTGTAGGACTTTGTGTTCAGAAACAGGTAAACGGGCCATTTTTTGATAATTCAAGATCATAACTCTGCAGTCGCTGAGCTGAAATGGCTAATTATCAAACTTGGCTGAGTCCATTTTCATTAAGTTTGATGAAGATCAGATGAAAAATGTTCAACATAGACTGCGGAAAAAAATTGTGTGGTCCACTGACAGACTGATCAACATTTGCAAACCAGTATAATCTGCCATCTTTGATGGGATGTGTAATAAGTTAAAGACTACGCACCTGTGGCACTGTCAGCTTGGAGCACATCTCACACACGCTGTCCACATCGGAGTCCGTCTTGCGGGCCTGCAGCAGCTGTGAGGCCTGGATGATGGGCTCCAGGCTCGAGCCCGCGCCCGACTCCTGCAGCTTGTTGTCCCGCAGCCATTGCTCCATGTGAGACAGGTTGTATCTGCAATAGTGAAAATATTAGTAATACAATTACCAACAACTGCCATGGGAAATTAGCCAATGGCATAATAATCATATGACCACAATAATGTCCAATGGAGATAATCAGTCTACTTATTGAAGGGCCCGGCTACCTCAGTTGGTAGAGCGTTGAACTGTCAATCCATAGATCGTGAGTTCACTACCCAGCCCGGCCACATAACTTGTGTGGGGATTGGTCATGAAATTATTTCAACGGCCATTCTCCCCCTACCTCTGATTCCAGTAGGGCAGTTGTCAGTTACTAGCACAAGTATGTGCACTTAGTACTGGTAACCCGCTTAGATCGGCTAAGCTTGCCCAAGAAAAGTGCGAGTAGCGATATGACTGAAATACTGTTAAAAACTGTGACAAATCCAAACAAAACAAACACAATCTAGAACTTTTGTTAAAGATACAGCCCACATGGTGTTGATCAAACACTAGGGAAGCTAAACTTTTGGTCATTATAAACCAACGGGAGGTAATCAACCTACATTTCATTCATCATATATCAAAGAGAGGTAACCTCATGCGGTCCAAGGGCATGCAAATCAGGTATGAGGCTCATACCTGATTTGCATGCCCTTGGATCAGTTACACATGTCCTTCCTCAGTAGCAGATTATTAAGGGCACTTGCCCCCCAGAAGAAGTTGAAATCAAGGTAGGTAAGCACACTAAATAACTACATACCAAAGGGAGATAACCTCATACCTGATTTGCATGCTCTTGGACCAGTTACACATGTCCTTCCACAGTTGCAGATTATTAAGGGCATTTGCCCCCCGGAAGAAGTAGAAATCAAGGGAGGTAAGCACACTAAATGACTACATACCAAAGGGAGATAATCTCATACCTGATTTGCATGCCCTTGGACCAGTTACACATGTCCTTCCTCAGTAGCAGATTATTGAGGGCACTGGCTCCTAGGAAGTAGTAAACCTGTCTGAAGATCTGCTTGATCAGCTCTGGGTCCACCGCGTGCTGGGTGAGAACTCGCAGGAACAGGTTCATCTGCAAATCAGAATTCATTTTTTTCACCATTGATAATCTGGGGGCGAAATGTACGAATGCAAAATATCTAAATTTATATTGTCTGTGCTATATTCCTCTACCTGAATTATAATGCTTGTATTTTCCGAATGTTTCTGAATGTTTTGACACTGATGACTAATGTAACTGGAATGTTTAAAAAAAAATTCAAAATGTAAAAAATGAGACTTCCAAAAACCGCCATCTTAGGTTACACTCCACATGTAACACCTGAATTGCTAAAAAAGCAATTCTCTGACTAGCCCAAATAATCTAGTGCCAAAAATCTCCAATGTCTCATTAAAACGAGCTTCATTCAATAAAGAATAGTCATTTGTCACAAGGCATATTAAGTTAAATTTTAATACATAATCTAGATACATGTATTATCTATAAAAATATTATCTATACAAATAATTATCTATACAAATAATTATCTATAAAAATACATTACCAAGATAATTATATACATAATGTAGATAAATATATTATCTACATAAAAACATTATCTAGATATAAACATTATCTAGATATCTACGTACAGATTTCATGAGACTATCCAGGGAGTATTCAGGCGTGTCCTCAGCCCGACTTGAACTCCGACCCCGCAGACCACTTGGTTTGCTCCCTGTCAGGCCTGCGATTGCCTCGTGTTCAAGAACTGCCGGAACTAAATGGGGAATAACAAAATATGGGATGAAATTGTTAGATTGAAATGTAAAATGGCAAAACCAGGGTGGCATCTTGGCATCTTAAATTAGGAAGTAATACTTCCTGATATTTCCCTGACCGAAAAGTGGTTTTCCATGACATTTATTATCAGATTACTGGCAAAATTATTGCAAAGAAATTATTGTGCGTACAAATTGTACACAACTATAATATTTAAATTGTTTCATCGTCACAAGAATATTATTATTTCCAAAAGTCTATAGTTCACTTTTCCAGAATTCCCTAATTGTCCCCTAATTTTTTTCAAATTTTTTTTTTTCTCCTGCCTGCAGGGAATTGTTTCCATTTTTTCCCTGTTTTCCGAGTCCAGTGGGTTTTTTTTACATTTGAGGGAAAAGCGGCGGGGCCCTTCAGATGGGGAATTTTACGGCAAAAGGGGATTTTTTTTAGAAAAGAATTATAACATGTTTATATTCTACTTTGATATAAAACATTAATAAATTGTTTTCCTACAAATGATAACTTGGATTAACTTGGTTTGATGAAAAATTGCTGGGATTGTTATGAAAACTCCTATCTTAGCCAATTTTTTTTCAGATTTTGGTCTTCTTTTTTTTCAAAATGAAGCTGTATTCTGAGGGGAATTTTAAGGTAAATTTAGGGGAAAACTAGATACTTTTTAAGCTGGGGAATGGGGCCAAATTTCGGCCCCAAATTGGCCCTAAAAAAAACACTGCTGAGTCAGGGGCCACCCTTCAAAGAACCAGCCAAATAAAATGGTTTCATAAGTTTATGTTTCGTTTCTGTCTTTCATAGTAACAAAATAACATCACAGTACTGTTTTCAGAATGTTCTCTGTAAAATATTGCTCATGATGGCAAGTAATGGACTAACCCCAAGTCTGCCTATATAAAACTGAGAAGTTGAGCAAGCTCAACATCAACAAGTCACACTGCGTACGGTCTTGTGCTAATTTCAAACACTATAATATTACCTATAGATAATTATTAGGGTAACCAACCGACTGTCACGTTATACCTATAGAAGGCTGTATGGTAGCCTCCATGTTCTTGATCAGTGTCTGATAGATCCACACTGCGAGGTCACTGAACACCTGCCGGTACTCGGACAGGTCAAAATTGCGCAGGCAGTGCTCGTTCTGGCGAGGGGTGTTCTCCGTCTGGAACTGTTTCTCACCGCTGTACTGTTTAAGCGTGTGCAGGAACCGACATGTGTTGGCCAGCCAGAGAGTGACGCGCTCTACATCATCGTGGTGTTTCTGGGAAATAAAATTTCAAATATAGCACAACACTCAATATGTGCTACACGTTTTGGTAAATACATGTCACAATGGGCAACATTCCAGAAACTTTTGTAATTTAAATACATCCTTGATATTAAAATCATCATTTGTGGCGCGTCATGGGAAAACCGGACTTAATGCATGTGCGTAAAGTGTCGTCCCGGATTAGCCTGTGCAGTCCGCACAGGCTAATGCAGGACGGCACTTTCCGCCTACAGTGAATTTATGTTTAGAAGAGACTTCCTTGTAACAGAAAATACCATAAAAGCGGAAAGTGCCGTCCCAGATTAGCCTGTGCGGACTGCACAGGCTAATCCGGGACGACACTTTACGTACATGCATTAAGTCCGGTTATCCCACGACGCCCCTCATTTTCTTTCACTGTAAGATATGGTAACTTTAGCTTTATTTGCTGTTGCAAGGTTGTTATTATTACCCGATTATTTGATAATGACAACGCTGTGTTGGTACCATAATGACAACGCTGTGTTGGTACCATAATGACAACGCTGTGTTGGTACCATAATGACAACGCTGTGTTGGTACCATAATGACAACGCTGTGTTGGTTCCATAAACCCATTCAAGCCCCAGTCCATATAATATAATTCAATACATCTTCAATTGGAATTAGTTCTAATAAAAGTTAACGACATTCATTTTATAATGTCTATGTTCAAAAACGCTTGGTACGAACGGAATATACATGTACATTCTGATTTTACTCAAGAGGCATCACCAGCTATCGATTACAGATAACTATATGATAAAAAGTTACCAAAACATTATTATTTTACCGATTTCAATGCGGTGTTTTGTATTTTGATTGGTAAAATGTCCATTAAAAACATTTTTTTTCTTTAACATATTGCTGGACAGCTGCTTTAAATTTATATAATTTCCGGTACACATAATTAGCGGTCTAGTTAGAAGGTCGTGACAGGTTTCTTACACGACGCCCAATTATGTCACCACCACACCACACAACATGATTATACCAGTATCAGTCATTAACAGACAAATCATTACTGCAAGAGAGTATACTCCCCTTTATAAACATTTTTGTAGTAAGAGTAAACTTTTCAAAATATAATAATATAACAGAGATATTTATTAATAGACAAACATAAAATATCGCAAATATTTAAATGTGACATTGAATTTTTCTACATTTCTGGGAACATTTTAGTGCACCAAAATTATCAGTTATAATTATGGTAAATGATCTAAGATAAAAGTCATGTGAGTGCATGATACAAAAGCCATCGGTGCTCGTTACCTTGACGACCTTCTTGATGCCGTTGATGGTGCTGGTGAGGAAGGACCTCACTTTCTCGTCATCGTTGATGAAGTCAGTGTGTCTCACACACATGAACAGTAGATATGCTGGCAGACCCGGCATTAGGCATGTTGCAACCTTCGGTTTTAACTCTGGAAAGCCAATGAAAGTTTTCTTATTTAAATTGTGCGACACAGAGGTTTTGACTACAGTTAAACAGATAAGATTCATAAAATTAATCCTGTGGCTGTTTCATGAACAGGTCTAAATTTTATCTGAGAATTTCACTTATGAACGTCTGAAGTTAACATTTCCCTTAGGAGCTTTGTGCCTTACCCACGTTGAGAGCCTTGATGTGGGAGATGTCATAATTCCCCATACTACCCAGGACGAGAGCCTTGATGTGGGGGATTTCATAATTCCCCATACGACCAGGATGAGAGCCTTGATGTGGGAGATTTCATAATTCCCCATACTACCCAGTATGAGAGCCTTGATGTGGGAGATTTCATAATTCCCCATACTACCCAGTATGAGAGCCTTGATGTGGGAGATTTCATAATTCCCCATACTACCCAGGATGAGAGCCTTGATGTGGGAGATTTCATAATTCCCCATACTACCCAGTATGAGAGCCTTGATGTGGGAGATTCATAATTCCCCATACGACCCAGGATATAAGCCTTGATGTGGGAGATTTCATAATTCCCCATACTACCCAGGATGAGAGCCTTGATGTGGGAGATTTCATCATTCCCCATACTACCCAGGATGAGAGCCTTGATGTGGGGGATGTCATAATTCCCCATACTACCCAGGATGAGAGCCTTGATGTGGGAGATGTCATAATTCCCCATACTACCCAGGATGAGAGCCTTGATGTGGGAGATGTCATAATTCCCCATACTACCCATGATGAGAGCCTTGATGTGGGGGATTTCATAATTCCCCATACTACCCAGGATGAGAGCCTTGATGTGGGAGATGTCATAATTCCCCATACTACCCAGGATGAGAGCCTTGATGTGGGAGATGTCATAATTCCCCATGCTACCCAGGATGAGAGCCTTGATGTGGGGGGTTTCATAATTCCCCATACTACTCAGGATGAGAGCCTTGATGTGGGAGATTTCATAATTCCCCATACTACCCAGGATGAGAGCCTTGATGTGGGAGATTTCATAATTCCCCATCTACCCAGGATGAGAGCCTTGATGTGGGGGATTTCATAATTCCCCATACGACCAGGATGAGAGCCTCGATGTGGGCGATTTCATAATTCCCCAAATTACCGAGTATGAGAGTCTTAATGAGGGGCATTTCATAATTCCCCATACGACCAGTATGAGAGCCTTAATGCGGGGCATTTCATAATTCCAAATATTACCCAGCACTAGAGCCTTCATGAGGGGCATTTGATAATGCCCCATATTACCCAGTATGAGAGCCTTGATAAGGGGGATTCCATAATGCCCCATATTACCCAGTATGAGAGCCTTGATAAGGGGGATTCCATAATTCCCCATATTACCCAGTATGAGAGCCTTGATGAGGGGCATTTCATAATACCCCCTAGTACCTAGTATGAGAGCCTTAATGAGGAGTATTTCATAATTCCCCATATTACCCAGTATGAGAGCCTTGATGAGGGGCATTTCATAATTCCCCATACGACCCAGGATGAGAGCCTTAACGAGGGGCAATTCATAATTCAGTATGAGAGAGCCTTGATGAGGGGCATTTAATAATTCCCCATATTACCTACTATGAGAGCCTTGATGAGGGGGATTTCATAATTCCCCATATTACCCAGTATGAGAGCCTTGTTAAGGGGGATTTCATAATTCCCCATATTACCCAATATGAGAGCCTTGATGAGGGGCAATTCATAATTCCCCTAATTACCCAGTATGAGAGCCTTGATGAGGGGGATTTCATAATTCCCCATATTACCCAGTATGAGAGCCTTCATGAGGGGCATTTCATAATTCCCATATTACCCAGCATGAGAGCCTTCATGAGGGACATTTCATAATTCCCCATATTACACAGCATGAGAGTCTTGATGAGGGGCATTTCATAATTCCCGATATTACCCTGTATGAGAGACTTGATGAGGGGCATTTCATAATTCCCCATATTACCTAGTGTGAGAGCCTAGATGAGGGGAATTTCATAATTCCCCATATTACCCAGTATGAGAGCCTTAAGGAGGGGCATTTCATAATTCCCATATTACCCAGCATGAGAGCCTTGATGAGGGGCATTTCATAATTCCCCATATTACCCAGTATGAGAGCATTGATGAGGGGGATTTCATAATTCCCCATATTACCTAATATGAGAGCCTCAATGAGGGGGATTTCATAATTCCCCATATTACCCAGTATGAGAGCCTTAATGAGGGGCAATTCATAATTCCCCATATTACCCATCATGAGAGCCTTGATGAGGGGCATTTCATAATTTCCGATATTACCCAGTATGAGAACCTTGATGAGGGGCATTTCATAATTCCTCCTATTACCCAGTATGAGAGCCTTGATGAGGGGCATTTCATAATTCCCCTATTACTCAGCATGAGAGCCTTGATGAGGGGCATTTCATAATTCCCCATATTAGAATGAGAGCCTCAATGAGGGGCATTTCATAATTCCCCATATTACCCAATATGAGAGCCTTAATGAGGGGCATTTCATAATTCCCCATATTACCCAGTACGAGAGCCTTGATGAGGGGGATTTCATAATTCCCCATATTATCCAGCATGAGAGCCTTTATGAGGGCATTTAATAATTCCCCATATTACCCAGTATCAGAGCCTTGATGAGGGGCATTTCATAATTCCCCATATTACCTAGCATGAGAGCCTTAATTAGGGGCATTTCATAATTCCCTATTTTACCCAGGATGAGAGCCTTAATTAGGGGCATTTCATAATTCCCCATATTACCTAGTATGAGAGCCTTGATGAGGGGGATTTCATAATTCCCCATATTACCTAATATGAGAGCCTTAATAAGGGGGATTTCATAATTCCCCATATTACCCAGTATGAGAGCCTTAATGAGGGGCAATTCATAATTCCCCATATTACCCAGCATAAAAGCCTTGATGAGGGGCATTTCATAATTTCCGATATTACCCAGTATGAGAACCTTGATGAGGGGCATTTCATAATTCCTCCTATTACCCAGGATGAGTGCCTTGATGAGGGGCATTTCATAAATCCCCTATTACTCAGCATGAGAGCCTTGATGAGGGGCATTTCATAATTCCCCATCTTACCTAGTATGAGAGCCTTAATGAGGGGCATTTCATAATTTCCCATATTACCCAGTATGAGAGCCTTGATGAGGGGGATTTCATAATTCCCCATATTATCCAGCATGAGAGCCTTTATGAGGGCATTTAATAATTCCCCATATTACCCAGTATCAGAGCCTTGATGAGGGGCATTTCATAATTCCCCATATTACCTAGCATGAGAGCCTTAATTAAGGGCATTTCATAATTCCCTATTTTACCCAGGATGAGAGCCTTAATTAGGGGCATTTCATAATTCGCCATATTACCCAGTATGAGAGCCTTATTGACGGGCATTTCATAATTCCCTATTTTACCCAGTATGAGAGCCTTGACCAGTGGAGTCTCGTCCTCCTTCTTGTACTCCAGCATGCCCATGTAGTTCCTCTCCCGGTGCCTGATGTGGGCCACGTTCTCCACACTCTTCGTCTCCTCCTTCTCAAGGTCTGCCTGGATTTCTGCCGCTGCAAATGTAAATGGCAATGTTAGTGCTAAGGGAGACAACTGAAGGAGCAAAAATGTTACAATTAAGGGAAACAAATCTGATCATGTTAATAATGTATCTAAAGGACATAATAAATGTTGAGTCTGCAACCAAAAGATTTTTAAGTTTCCTAATTTGCAAACTGCTTGGATTAATGCCACTAAAAGTGCTAAAGGTGAAGTTAGAACTAAGGGAGCCAACTGCTTTAAAGTCTTAAATGTGTATGATAAAAGAAAGGGAGATTACTCTGATTCTTATTCTGAAAATTGGTAGCAAAGTTCAAATGAAAATGTTACCAGTAAGGGGAATTATTCTGATAATACTGATAATTTATCTAAAGGACAAAATGATTGGACTTCAACCTAAATAATTTGCCATCTGCCTGAATTTCTGCCACTGAAAGTGCAAATGGCAATAGTAGAACTAAGGGAGACAACTGTGTTAATCAGGTAATGGATGTGCAAATGGAAATACTAGAGCTAAGGGAGATGACTGCTGAAATCTAATTATGTAAGGGACATAATTTATGATAAGTCTGGTTGGCAACTTAAATATTTATATAGTATAGCTGGTAATTTAAATATTTATTTATTTTCCTAATTTACAGATTGCATGGAGTTCTGCTGCTTAAATACAGAGGAAATATTAGAGCAAAGGGAGACAACTTATGACAGTGCAATAAGTAAGGGAGATTACTCTGACAATATAGGAATAATATCTAAGGATTTTACTGATGGTTAATAAACAGCCAAGGTAGACAACTAAAGATTTGACAATGTTACAAGTAAGGGAGATTACTCTGAAAATAGTGATGATATATCCAAAGGACATAATAGGTGATTAGTTTGGACGACAACCTAAATATTTATAAAATTTCCTTATTTGTCAACTGCCCAGATTTCTGTCGCTTAACATGCAAATGGCAATATTGTAACTAAGGAAAACAACTTATTTTATTGATACTGACATTATATCCAAGAGACTTAATGTAACTGCAAGCTGCAGTGAACTATAAAGACGAGGGGTGTTGAGATATACCAGGAAACCTAATAAAGACAGTTTCATTATTGCTAAGCAACACTACCACATGTATATACTTCGTCATCCCTTCGATACTGGACTCTTCTTTCCTTGACTCAGTTTGTTTGTCATCACGTAAATTTGAATTCCATCAGAAATTAAAATCGGTTTAAATTTTGTTGATAATGAGGGGATCAACCATTTATTGTAAATAGGGGGAATCCTATTTTTTTGTTTAAAAACACGCTGTTATCGTCTGCAGTTTATATCGTTTAATTTACCTCTATCGATTAGTCCATGTTTATAACGGTTCTCACTTGCATTTTTACGGACTGTACAAATATGTTTAAACATCTAAACAATAATGTCCAAATTTTCCATTTGTTGTTACAATGGACAGGCTCCATTTTAGTGTGCAAATGTGTGACTTGCACATTCTTATTTTTAATTTTATTATAATTAACGAAAAAGATCCAACAACATGTATACAATTTGCCTATACATGCATAAAACAGGCACATGGGTGAAATCATGTCAACAGTACTAACACTTCAATAATTCACTGTACCGTAAGAAAAAAACACCAAATAATGATGAAAAAAAACAACTAAAACCGAGTTGTAAACAAAAAGAGTGCTAGTACTTTCTCTTAAAATCCTCCCATAATAAACCTGACCTATTGCAGAAATGCTCGTTCCACACAAGAAATCCACTTTATTCATTTTAATATGACTGTGCAGATATTATATTTATGTCCAACACTAAAACAAACTTCAAGTTATGTTTCCTATGGATAATTGGTGTTTAATGTGATCACTGCACTTTTAAATACAGAGAGTGAGAAAAACAAACCAGGAAAATGATATTTTAGTTTTTTGAAACTTTCCATTTATATTTTTTTCTTCATCAGAAGATTTGGACACTTACAAAATAATTATTTTCAAGTGTCCACAAACATAATTCAAAGGAGGTACTTATTTTCACAAATCAACAGCTTTGATGCCATTGTTTCACTGAAACACAACACAATATTTCTTGATACGTCTGAATTCAGGGCCTACACAACTTAACTGAAATTGAAGCAGGAAGTCATACAAGAAAAAGAAGAATTAAACCTAGTATTGTGCAATGTTACTTCAATGACCATGAAAGAAGGTCATCAAAAAATACCAATCGTGCATGAGTGCCTGGTGTGTTGCCATTGTGTACTATTATTCATGCATATCATATCACGGAAAAAATAGCGAATTTCAAAAACGAAGGAAAAAGAAATAAATTACAACAGCAGGTCGTATGCACATGTATGCAGGCATCTTACCCGTGGTTGGACTGAGGGACATGGAGGATGTGAACAGAGGTCTGTACGATCTCCCAGGTACTCCTGACATGGCAGCCATGGTACAAACAAAATGTGTTACCATGGAGAACTTGGTAATCAGAGAAAACTTAGTTGTCAACTAGTTATTTAAGAGAATTTGCATAGGGAAAATAAACAGAGTTGGACTGCATACTATACAGGTATGGACTCAAATGAAACTGGATGTAGATGACAATAGGATGACGATGATGATGATGATGATGATGTAACAAGATATGAGGCATGTTGTGGGAAAACAGGGTTTAATGCATGTGCATAAAGTGTCGTCCCAGATCCGTCTTTGCAGTCTGCACAGGTTAATCCCGGACGACACTTTCCGCCTACAGTAGATCTATGTTCAGATGAGACTTCTTGAACTAGAAAATAACATAAAAGCGGAAAGTGTCGGGACTTCAATAACGACTTCCATGTGCCTTTTTTAGGTTTAAACTTTCCAGTTTAAAGGAAAAAGATTTTGTCCAATTGTGACTCATCTATAGTTACCGAACATACATACATAAACAAATGCTTTGCAATGAAAGCATGGGACACGACACCATATTTAAACATCACCTTCTCCCTCATTCAGTCTCTTTGCATACATGGGTCACACACAACCATATTTAACTTGCACCTTCTCCCTCCTTCAGTCTCGTGGCATACATCGGTCACACACAACCATATTTAAACTTCACCTTTTCCCTCCTTCAGTCTCTTGGCATACTTGGGTCACACACAACCATATTTAAACTTCACCTTTTCCCTCCTTCAGTCTCTTGGCCTATATGGGTCACACACAACCATATTTAACCCTCACCTTCATCCCCTTTCTGTCTCTTGGGATACATTAGTCACACACAATCATATTTAACCCTAACCTTCACCCCCTTTCTGTCTCCTGGCATACATGGGTCACACACAACCTTTTTTAACCCCAACATTCACCCCCTTTCTGTCTCCTGGCATACATGGGTCAAACGCAACCATATTTAACCCTCACCTTCACCCCCTTTCTGTCTCATGGCATATATGGGTCACACACAACCTTTCTTAACCCTAACATTCACCCCCTTTCTGTCTCCTGGCATACATGGGTCACACGCAACCTTTTTTAACCCTAACATTCACCCCCTTTCTGTCTCCTGGCATACATGGGTCACACACAACCTTTTTTAACCCTAACATTTACCCCCTTTCTGTCTCCTGGCATACATGGGTCACACACAACCTTTTTTAACCCTAACATTCACCCCCTTTCTGTCTCCTGGCATACATGGGTCACACGCAACCTTTTTTAACCCTAACATTCACCCCCTTTCTGTCTCCTGGCATACATGGGTCACACACAACCTTTTTTAACCCTAACATTCACCCCCTTTCTGTCTCCTGGCATACATGGGTCAAACGCAACCATATTTAACCCTAACATTCACCTCCTTTCTGTCTCCTGGCATACATGGGTCACACACAACCATTTTTAACCTTTAACCCTCACCTTCACCCCCTTTCTGCCTCATGGCATATATGGGTCACACGCAACCATATTTTACACTGACCTTCTCCCTCCTTCAGTCTCATTTACACTTTCAACATCTTCAGCGCAAAACTAGATTTATTCTTTATAAAGTCACACATAAGTTATCACAGTTCTGCACTAACACTCACCTTCTCCCCTCCTTGAGTCTCTTGGTGTACACCTTCAACAAAGGCTTTACATTTCTGTAGCTCTGTGCAAAACTGTGTTAATTCTAGTAAGTTACAAATAAGGTACCACAGTTTTGCACTCACCTTTCCCTCCTTCTTTCTCTTGGCGTTCAACAATGGCTTTACATTTCTGTAGCTCAGTGCAAAACTGTGTTAATTCCTAATAAGTTACAAATAAGTTACTACAGTTTTGCACTCACCTTCCCCTTCCTTCAGTCTCTTGGCGTACACCTTCAACTATGGCTTTACATTTCTGTAGCTCAGTGCAAAACTGTGTTAATTCCTAATAAGTTACAAATAAATTACTACAGTTTTGCACTCACCTTCCCCTTCCTTCAGTCTCTTGGCGTACACCTTCAACTATGGCTTTACATTTCTGTAGCTCAGTGCAAAACTGTGTTAATTCCTAATAAGTTACAAATAAGTTACTACAGTTTTGCACTCACCTTCCCCTTCCTTCAGTCTCTTGGCATACACCTTCAGCATCTTCTTCAGCTTCCTGATCTGCTCCTCCTGCTGGTCTACCTTCTCTCGTAGATCCTGGAAAACACACACAGCAAATATTACAACTTAATTTCTTTTTAGGACGTAAATTGCACATTTGACAACTTAATTATTTTTATGCAACAAAAATAGCAAATATGACCACACAATTTCTTTTTAAGCAACAAATTGCAAATAAAACAAATACATTCTTTTTTCAGACACAAATACATTACAACCTAATTTTTCCTAAGCAACACAAATTGCTAATATCACAACTACATTTATTTTTTTTAAAGACAGAAATAGCCAATATCACTCATTCTTTTTAGGACACCAACAGCAAATATGGTAACTATTTTGTAAGACACAAATAGCAAATATAACTTATTTTTGGACACAATTAGCAAACATATTAACTTAGTATCTTTTTATGACACAAATAATAAATCTTAGAACTAAATTTAATCCAAATTTTACATATAATATATCCAAACTTCATAAAAGATAAGCCTCCAAAACTTGCTTTAGGTTACAGTATACTAAATATTTCAGGTGTGCAATGCTATACTCTCTAAATAAATCAACACCATTTATTTGAAGACCCAATTTTCTGTATAGTCACTTGCCATGACTTTATTTTTGAATATTTCTTTGTACGTGTGGTAGGAAAAACATTGTTGTGTACTAAAAATTCACTGTTTCGCTTGAAGGTTGGAGACTACATGACGAGACTTTGACAGTTGGCAGTATACCTTCAACTGGAGAGTAGCCGGTAAAAAGATGGCCGTAAAACAGTGAACTTTGATTCGCGTCGAGTTCTTTCTTACATATAACATGACCTATCTTTTTTATTGTCTAAATCAATTCGGCTCGGAATGCTCTTTAAGAAAAGGTATGGTTATGAGGGTCTCTACGCGCAAAATGTTGAGTTTATTTTTTGTTGAATTTATTGCTTTTACATTGAATTTGTTAAGGAAATCTTTTAGTATATTGTGACCTAAACTGACTTTGGGTTAAAATAAAATATCGTCTGCAAGTGCAAAATATGGATGAGAAAGCAGATTTTTTGTCATTTCTGAGCAAAAGAGTAGAAAATAAGTGCATTAAATGCATCAATTCAGATTGTTTGATCTGGAATGGTTGTATTTCAAATAGTTCCTTACCCTATTATGGCCGAATGAGGGCTAAATTGCCTTCGGACATAAAATCAGAGACATACTTGGTTCACCGTGTTGCGTTAATGTGCTACATGAAGTCAGAATTGAACGCCAGGGACTCTGTGAGCCACTTATGCAACAATAGCTTGTGTGTTAAGCCTGAACATTTAAACATAGAGCCCCATTCCACCAACATGGAACGGCGGACATGTTTACAGTTCGGACAGTGCAGCGGGCATGGACCTGAGCCAGCCTGCATATTTGGTAAAAACATGAATACAACAAGCTTTATCACTTCCTTTTATTCATAGAAATACACTTAAAATACATAAATGCATGTTTTTTTTCATTTTATATCTATTTCTATTGGGTATTTTTGCCTTTTTCAGGTAGAGGAACGCCTGATGCTGACGCGAGGGCCACTTGTTAGAGGTCTCTTATGCCAAAACAGGTAATAATAACAATTTATTATCAGGTACACAATCAACTAAGCATATTTATGATGCTTAAGGTGTGGAAGACTGTCATAATCAGGTTTGGGGTCACTCATGCCCTTGCCGTAGTGTAATTCCTCATGCAGTTTGTATCGATAATTCCGCGTCCTGGCACGTAAAGCTCGTGCTTTGTTGGTAGCGGATGTTTGCTTTCGGTTAAGGTCGTTGCGGTCCTCATATGCTATCTGCTTAATAATCTTTGACCCCTGGGTAAGGTTAGCATTTAGTTCAGTGGTTTTTGCAATTACAGAGTCAGCATAGCCATTGTTTAATTTGTGAACCTGCCCGTGAATTCGACCTACACAGTTGCGTGAGAAAGTCACAGTTTTAGGATTGACAGCTTGGTACGACCTGTTTACTGCTTCACTTTTTTGGGTTGTGGTTAAAAGTTTGGTAGCGTCAAGAGCAGCTGGACCTAAAACCATTTCAATGCATTTTTTAAGGACTTGTTGGTCACTGTCAACCATTTTAACCTTGACATTGTCTGGCATGAAATTCTTAGCTTGCCTATTTGTACCAGCACAGACATAACTGTACTTTGCACAATGAGTATCGCAGTAACCACTGAAGCATAGAACAATGGTTGCGATTACATCAACCATGACCTTCTTTAGAACCTTGATGTCACCCTGGTGTTTATTGTGGGCAGCTTTAAGCTCAGCCATACACCTAGCTTTGACCGAGAGAGCGAACCGACTCCTGATATTAGACTTGGAATGACCCTTGAGCATGCCCTTTGAGAAAGGCGCTTTGTTGAGCTCGCGCTTCAGCGAGTTGCCTAGGTGCCTCAGATCCTTAAGATGACCCACATTGTGACCGTGAGAGTTACGAACACCTTGGAATGCCCTACTGTCCCCATCACATGTGAAATTTGTTATTTTGATGTCCTTAGAGATCTGGTCACCTAACAACCTATTCCATTTGCCTTCATCACCTATTGGTTCCCTCTCTGAAACATTTGCAGAACAATGCCCCCTATGATTGGGGCACTGAACAGGTTTACCCTTATTCCTAAGCATTGATGCAGTCCTGCATAGTTTATTTGCTACTTGTACCCCTACAATTTGCTTGTTTCTGGTATTGTTTTCACACATAGTGCTTATGGCAATAGTTCCGGCTTGAAAGGGTGTCGCGTCAGAGTTAAAAATTGGATTGTTGTAGCAAGTGTCCCCTTCAACATTTACCTTAGAGGGATCTTTTTGACCAATTTTGGCATTTTCAGCAACTAAGTTTTCTCTAATCTGGTACATGCTTCTCTCATTTAGGGATTTAAGGGCAGTATTGACCTTATTTGCTTGTTTTTGCATAGCAAGTGGAGAGGGAGCAATGATATTGGTTGTGTTGAGAATTCTCCGGGAACCTGTGTTCCCAATAGAAGTACTTGCAACACCTATTTGGAAGCCTACATTGATCTGAGCTGCCTTTCTGCCCCTGGTACTTGATGGAACCTCATTGTAAAGCTTATAATGCTTGCCTACATATCTGCATCTTGTACATTTTAACCTTTCCTCCCAGCCTAAGCCCCACTTTATGGAAGCACTGCCGTCAATTACCAAGTCGCCCCTACATTTATCACTTCTTAACCTATGCTTTCTATTTTCAGAGGACATCATAGACTGAGTAGGACGGGGACATAGACCTTGTTCGTAAGTAAGTCGGGATGGACTTTTGATGGAGCAGGAACCCGTAACAGGTCTACATAGCGAATCTTGTTCGCTCTCGGACGCAAGGGCTTAGCTGGGGTTTGAGAGCCGTCTACATCCCGAAAAGTAAGAACCTTGTCATTGTAAGCTACCCGTGCTTCAAAGGATGACCTTTCTAACCTTACATAGGTTGTGTTGGAATTTGACCTTCTTTCATAATTATGTTTTTTCCCCTTCACCGGACTAGTCCCACCTCGTTTAAAACCAACATTGAGCAACTTTTTCTTTTGCTTGGTTATGAACCCCATTTTGACCAGATTGCCACCTTAAAAAAAGTCAAAGTATTTATTTTGTGCCCAAAATATGCAATTTTGTATTCCCTTAAACCTCTAATTGTGAGCAGGCAATGCAAATTGACCACCTGCTGCAGTTTAAAGGCACTCATGACATTATATACTAGAATATATAATTGGTGGCCTGTAATTAAAGAGGCTGCGACAAACAAGGTGCTTTAAAGATTTTACACTTTATTGGTTTGAAACAAGCAATTACTGGAAGCTGATTGATTTCTACACTTCAAAGTATCTTTGATCTCCCATTTTGACTAATTTGTTAATTGTCTTGGATGAAATTGGAATTTTTTTTCTATCAAATTTACATTTTTGGGGTGATTTTTTTTTAAAAATACACAAAAAATACATTATCAAAATGGCTTAGAGTAAAAATATCTAACAAAGTCATTCTCTCCTCACCCCACATAAGCCCCCATACATGTTTGTTTGGTTTGTTTGGGTATTTTGTCACAAATATTGCAAATATCAGCTTTAATTGTTAGAGGGACATTTAAGCTTCAAGACGCTTGAAATCACCGGCTTCCGACCAAAATCACCTGTGTTTGAAAATATGAAATAAAATGGCCAAATGGACAGATATACAAGCCAAACTTAATATATTGGTGCAATATGCATGGGAAGATAATTATATGCAAGAAAAACTAATTTTAATGAGAACAAATTTCTCTTATAGGTTACAGTATACTAAATATTTCAGGTGTGCAATGCTATACTCTCTAAATAAATCAACACCATTTATTTGAAGACCCAATTTTCTGTATAGTCACTTGCCATGACTTTATTTTTGAATATTTCTTTGTACGTGTGGTAGGAAAAACATTGTTGTGTACTAAAAATTCACTGTTTCGCTTGAAGGTTGGAGACTACATGACGAGACTTTGACAGTTGGCAGTATACCTTCAACTGGAGAGTAGCCGGTAAAAAGATGGCCGTAAAACAGTGAACTTTGATTCGCGTCGAGTTCTTTCTTACATATCACATGACCTATCTTTTTTATTGTCTAAATCAATTCGGCTCGGAATGCTCTTTAAGAAAAGGTATGGTTATGAGGGTCTCTACGCGCAAAATGTTGAGTTTATTTTTTGTTGAATTTATTGCTTTTACATTGAATTTGTTAAGGAAATCTTTTAGTATATTGTGACCTTTATAGGTAAATGGCATGTATATTTTATTTATCTATTTGACATTGTAGTTTTAACATTCAGGACATATTTTGAGTATGGGACAAAATCTTGAATATTATCATTCTATATCAAGCAGTGTTTTGTTTTATGTCTGCATCTTATAAATAATAACCCTCGATAAAAACTCATAATACTGAAGGCTACACACCAGGTTTTCGGAGGTCAGTCTGGTGATTTCATGTTGCATTGTAGCCTCAATCTTTGCTTCAGATGATAGGGACAGCGACTGAAAAATATACCAGCAAGAAAACATTGAGACGAAAGAAAATATACCAGCAAGAAAACATTGAGACCAAAGAAAAATATACCAGCAAGAAAACATTGAGACTTAAGAAAATATACCAGCAAGAAAACATTGAAACCAAAGAAAACATAACAGCAAGAACACATTAGGACCAAAGAAAATATAACAGCAAGAAAACATTGAGACCAAAGAAAATATACCAGCAAGAAAACATTGAGACCAAAGAAAATATAACAGCAAGAAAACATTGAGACCAAAGAAAATATACCAGCAAGAAAACATTGAGACCAAAGTAAACCAGCATGAAAACATTCAAGACTATACACATAATATACCAGCAAGGAATTACAATCCTTCTCAAAAAAGTGTATTTAATATGCATTTAATGCGTATTAAATGCTGTGGTATTGGCACCGTATTTTTTCTGCGTTAAATGCGCATTAAATACATGTTTACTACACTTAGTGTATTTTTTCTGTACTTTTTCGGTGTTTTTTACAAAAAAGTGCATTAATGCATAAAAAAAAAACACTTTAAATACACTTAAGTGCATGTTTTGAAGATATAGTGTATTTTTCAAGGAGAAAAATACACTTTAAATGCACTTAAGTGTGTTAATGCAGGACAAAATGCAGAAAAAATACACTTTGTTTCTGTAATAAGAGTAGTTTTCCTGCATTTTAAAGTGTATTTAATGCACATTTAATGCAGAAAAAATATGGTGCCATTTAATGCGTATTTAATATACTTCTTCGAGAAAGGAAATAACAACTGTTAATAACCCAACAATGAATTCTGGCAGTGTTTCTAAATATAACCTATATTTTACAAAAAGTAAATCGATAACTATGGGATATCAGAAGATACTTTAAACCATGTGCGTGGAAATAATCAAAATTGTGCAAAAATCTTCTTGTCCGCAAACAACAGTCACTTGTCAAGTTTATATTCAGGCCTTCCTTTAATATATTTTTTCATTAAATGATAAATAAAACAGAATGTGTCATTCAAATGTATACGAGTATAATGAAACAATAATTAGCTTCCAACTTAAACATCATTTTTACACCCTGAAATTGTACTTATCCATGGACAAGTAGACAGGGTAAAATCACTTGTCCGGCAGTAAAATTACCAGCGTCGGACAAGTTGTGCCTAGGATTTCCACACCCTTGCTTTGAATGGAAATGTTCTTGGGAGTAATACAAATTTACTATATGCTTTTCAGTGAAATATCGGAATTTTATTGGTGAAATAAACTTTTATATTTTCACTGTTGCAGCAGTGAAAATATAACATAAAACAGACTAATTTTCCATAAATAGCATCGATCTATTACAAATAGTGGTTTACAACCCTTGGCAAATGTATATACATGTACAGTATGTACATGCATGTGTGTACATAAAACACATTATAAAAGTCAAAAAAATTATAATTTAGCGAATACAACTTTCAAAATATGGCACTTTTTTCCCACCATACTAACAAGTGACAAAACTGCAATTATTTATATTAATTATTCACATAAATGCATCTAACAGATGTCCATTTGAATCATTTCTATCACATTTATTTATATTAATTATTCACATAACTGCATCTACGAGATGTCCATTTGAATTATTTCTATCACATTTATTTATATTAATTATTCACATAACTGCATCTAAGAGATGTCCATTTGAATTATTTCTATCACAGATATTCATATCCAGTATTCACATAACTGCATCTAAGAGATGTCCATTTGAAAAATGTCCATCACAATTAAATACTATTCATAATTAACATAAATGCATAAAGGATATGTCCGTTTAAATCATTTGTATCAGAATAGGTTCTCCATTTCGACATGGATGACATGTTGCGTCTGAGGCTAACTTCGATATTTATTTGAGATGCATTACATGTCATGCAAGGTAAAAGCCAGCTGGAGATATAACTGAACAAAACTATTTGCACATGAACTTCATATAAATGAAATTAAACCATGCAGACATGTAAACAACTGCCATTACTGTCTTTGAAATTAAAACTATTTGTACATGCACACGAACGTCGTTCATTCACTCATAAACAATGTCATACAATTCTTTCTTGCAATGGGTTAGCAAAGAAAATAACAAACAACAAAATATCAAAGAAAAAAAAAGCATTCCTTGAAAACTTCAAGAAAACAATTAAACCAACAAGGCAGCCGAAAGGACAGCTATATCCCCTGCCTTGATCTTCATTAGATTTTAAAGGTGATTTGAAGTATCACACTGACCTTAATCTGGCACAGTTGGACCAGATATGAAAGTACAGTTTCAGAAATTTAGATATGGAGCTGACGCTAAAATGAAGGCTCCAACATTTGACCTTTAAGTGTGAACTTGACCTTGAGGTGGCAAAACTGCTCCATGCTTTCTGCACATCGCCTCAATGTGATAAACATTTTAGCCAAGTTTTATGAAAATCCTTCAAAGGGCATAGGAGATATGGAGCATACACAAAAAATGGAGGCTCAAACATTTGACCTTCAAGTGTGACCTTGACGTGGCGTGACTGCCTCATGCCCTCTGCACATTGCCTCAATGTGATAAACATTTGAGGCAAGTTTCATGAAAATCCTTTAAAGGGCACAGGAGATATAAACGGACATGAAAAAACAGGCTCAAACATTCAACCATCAAAAGTGACCTTGACCTTGAGATGGCGTGACTGGCTTATGCCTTCTGCACATGGTCTCAATGAGCAAAACATTTGAGCCAAGTTTCATCAAAATCCATCAAAGGGTATAGGGAATATGAGGCTCAAACATTTCACCTTCAAGTGTGACCTTGACCTTGAGCTTGCATGAAAGGCCTTCTGCATTCCTATAACACCCCTCTCGCTTCGTGGCGGGGGATTTAAAACAGGACTATCCTAAGTATCATATATAACAAATAGTTGTGTGAAGAAAATATGCACATACTTTCTCAAAATTCTAAAAATATAGTTGTTTTAGTGTTGAAACCATAAAAAACTATGAAATTGCAATGCAGCAAGATCATGGGCAAAATTTCATTCCAGGAATTTGACTTCCACTTACCCATGTTCTTCGTTTTTTCGTTGAATTCTAAATAATTATTAGCCATGAGAATTTACGGTCATATTTTTTACCACCAACAAGGTTACAATAAGTACCTAGAGTGATTCCAAGTATTAAATTTTGCAAACATTTATTTTTAACGGACCACATCTCATTGAGGGATAATCGTATTTGAAAGTGCACAAATATTTTTATGTCAGATGACAAAAAGGTAAGAAAATATTACACATTAATGTGCAATTATGCTAATGACCTATAAAACATTTGTTGAATACATTTCATGTTTAAGGGATATTTGTCTGTAAAAATCCATATTTACAATTCAGGGAATAACTATTTTTAAATCTCTATTATACTGTCTAAAAACCACTGAACTAAAGACAAACTAAACAAACTGAGTTAAAAATGGGCTTTAAATTAAAAGACACATTCATGTTCTTTTCACAAACTGGCCAACAACAACATATGAACATACTGCTCTGATATCGCTCAGCTGGCAAATGTAAACAAAAGCCTCCATGACAACCAATAGTGATATCACCATATTGAACAGTTTTTCCATTAACTTTTCAAAAAAAAGTGAACACTAGCTATATCCATAAAACGTTAACATAGCATGGGTGAAAGTACAGATTTTTGAAACTACTGCAATCAGGTTTTCATAGCATAGGTCATATTATTATACCTCACTTTGTTTTCCCATTGTAAAATCTCATCTACCCATCCCTGCAATTTTAATATGCCATGGCATTGGAAAGTAATATACCCCGACCGGGCTATAACTTTTAATATACCCCGCGCGTGCGCCTAAAAATAGCAACTCATGTTTTCCGTGAAATCCGTATGAGCTAATAATCGGTAGACGCTTATTAAAATGTATGTAAAAAAGTCAAAGTCGATGAGCACTTGATTTTCCAATAATAAACTTAAGTTTACTGTGTATGACTAGTTTGTTCTTTGGATTACAGTATTTTTGTTCGGTATAATAAAATTAATAAGGCATGTTGAGGGGTATAGTAAATACTGCCCCACCCCCTCGAAGAGTAATGTCAACCTCGGCATTCGGTCTCGGTTGACATCGCTCTCCTCGGGGTGCAATATTTACTATACCCCTCAACTGCCTATGATATTTATATACTAGAGTTTATGATGGATAAAAACTTTCAGTATTAATACTGAAAACTTACATCAATATAAAATACATTCTAGCATGACACACGCAGAGTTTTCTATAGACAAAGAACACAATTCACTGTTGTTAAACTACGAATAAACAACACGGAGGTTCCGAAACTGTAACATATAGTTTGCATTGTAATTGCAGAAAATGTTGTCAGGTCATGTTAGAATCAAAATAATTTTCGCATTATCGTTGTTTATCGGCTATTAAACACCAATTTGTCATTCTGATGCGGTATATTAAATCACTCGGGATAACGCCCTCTTGGTTTAATTAGAACTCCCAATCGTTGTTTATTAGCCAATAAACAACTATAAATCGAAAGTTATTTCTTAAATATACCACACTATGTTGTTATCCAACTATATAACGTAAGAGCATTTTCATTAAAGCAGATAAAATTGTTTGGAGAAACATGTGACCAAACATACATACTGGAAGTCAAGGTCACCAATTTGTGTCTTATAAATACAGCTTTGCATAATAAATTGTAACATCACATGCAGTGTAAGGTGTCATCACACTCTCAGTATTTAAGATTTATTATACAGAAACATATTTTAATAAATTCTGTACATCATATGATGTTTTGAATGTTATTAGACAAGGTCGGTTAGACTTATTAAACAGGAACATATTTTAATAGTTGTTCTTCTAACATATTAAAGTGACTTGTTCACGGATTGGCAAATTTACAATTTTCAATTTTTTTGTAATAGATCTCAAAAAGAAAAATGCATTAAATATAAACAAGCGAAATAACACTAGTACAAAAGCAATATACATGAAATACAATAGCATTTATGAAAAATAATCAAATGAAATTGATAAAATCATTAAGCTTTTGTAACGCTCTTCATCCGTATTTTGGAAAACATGTGTATCACTTAAATAGCGCTTAAAACTCACCGCCTCGATTGTCAGTTGGAATGGCCGAGTAGTAAGCGCGCCAGATTTTTTAAACGACATTTTTCCAAAATACGCAAATCAGTGAACAAGTCAATTAAGATGCAGGTTTGCACATGGTGTTTATTAATTATCAACAATATTATTTACTTTTGTCTAATTTACTGTAAAAGGGATTCACAAATTCATATGAGGCGCATCGTGGGAAAACCGTGCTTAATGCATGTGCGTAAAGTGTCATCCCGTATCAGCATGTGCAGTTCGCACAGGCTAAACCGGGACGGCACTTTCTGCTTTTATGGTATATTCTGTTTCAAGTAAGTCTCTTCCGAACATTAATTCACTTTAGGCGGAAAGTGCCATCCCGGATTAGCCTGTGTGAACTGCACTGGCTAATCCGGTACGACACTTTACGCACATGCATTAAGTCCTGTTTTCCAACGACGCGCCTCATATGTAGTTCAGCAAATGGAACAACACAAAAATTTGATCTTAAAAACTAAAAATACCTCAGGATAAACTTGAGATGTTTCTGGAATACTACCCCTTACCTGGACTTTGCGCTCACATATTGTATAAGTTTGTTCTGTTTGTCATTCTCGTCGATAAAACTAATACTGTACTTATTCTATGCTTTCAGTCACACAAAGTTTTTGGACACCCACAAAATCTGTCGAAATAATTATTTTTGCGCCTCTATATTTTCAGAAAAGGAATTAAAATGTGATTATATGTTTTTGGACAGATAATTTATGTCAACTATATTTTGAATCAATAATTGGCAATTAACACCAATTACCCGTATACTAAAACCTTTCATAGGGAGCGACTGGTTTTATCACAGACGTCTCTCCTATTGTTTGCCAATTTCATCCTGCGAATTTTGCAGCACCATTCTGCATGTCAATTATCAAGTTAGGGACAATATTATGGCTTCAATAAACAACCTCGTGTCAAAAATTAATACCTCCGGCTATTAACGAAGTCCATATCCGCAGACAATTAAACAAACAAGTGTGTAGCTTATTTGCAATTGTTACGACTTGAAAATGTGTGAGAATCCTTGTTCTCTGACAGATTTCGATCAATTATTTTTTTGTGAATCAAAGTATTCAGACGCTGAAAAAAATATTTAAGCATCTAAAAACATAGAATAAATACGGTATTTCTATTTATAAGTTTAATATAGAGAATTTTCTGTTTCATGGAGCCATAACTGTAGTAACAATGTGAGCTACTCACGTGTTGTATGAGTTTGTTCTGTTTGTCGTTCTCGTCGCAAAAACTAATATTTCTAATTGTAAGTTTGAGATAGAGAATTTTATATTTCATGGAGCCATAACTGTAGTAACAATGTGAGCTACTCACGTGTTGTATGAGTTTATTCTGTTTGTCATTCTCCTTCCTCAGGTCCTGTAACTCTGCTTCGTACTCAGACGTGCGACTCTGCAACTCCTTCTCTGCTTTCTGCAGCTGCTGCTCCAGCAATCTGGGGGAAGAGAAAGAATTGTAAGAAAGAAAGGAAAGAAAATAGGTTACATTCTACCACCAACACTCAAGCTCCAGAAATCTGCACACAAGAGATATAATAATCACAAAGAAAGGAATGGAAAAAGGTGACATTATAATTCTACCCTACTGTTGCTCCTAATATCTGGTCGAAGGAGATATAATTATTATACAGAAAGGAAGGGAAATAGGTCACATTCCACCTTTCTGCTACTGCTACTGATGCTCCAACAACCGAAACAAATTGCAACATAAACATAGGAAAGAAAGAAAATAACAGAAAGGTAACATAATCACAGTAAGAAAGAAAGGGAAGAGGTTACATGATATCTTACCCTAACTGCTGCTCCAGCAAACTGAACAAAAATAAGAAAATCATAAGTTGAATATGACAAAGAATTCTAGCTCCCCTACTTATATTCCAGAAATCTGCAAAAAAATTAAAAACAAGATTCTGTGTTTGATAAACACACATGCCCCCAGTTGGTGCTAAGTAGCCCATTTCTTAGTCCAAATTAGCTCAAGGTCAAGGTCAAAGTGTGGTTGGGTGATATGTGTTGACTGGGAACGGCCATAAGTAAAAACTGTGTGAATATATCTAAGTGTTGTAGTAAGCGGTGTTGATGCTAGACGAAATGGTAAAATCTAGTTAACCAAGAAATGGCACTTTTGAATTATTATAAGTCCAAATTAGGTCAAGGTCAAAGTAAAGTTGGGTGATATGGGTGGATATGGAATGGTCATAAGCAACAACTGTGTAAGTATCAAAGTGTTGTAGTAAGCTGTGTTGGTGCTAGACAAAAAATTGTAAAATCTACTTAACCTTGTCACGGATGGAAGGACGGACGTTCTAACAAATGAATACTTATGTGACTACTTCATGACTAACCCTAATGCCATTTTAGCCCCCTAAGGGACTAATTTAGCCACCTAAGGAAGTTTTTACTTACAAAGGGATACTTATGTGACTATTTTAGTCACCTAAGTATCCATTCGTGTGTACGGAAAGACGGAAGGACGGACAGGACGATCACTATATGCCTCTTGCATCAAGATGCCAGGTGCATAAAAACACAGGAAAGAAAGGAAAGAAAATAGTTGACACTACAGTCATTTACTAACGAACAAACAATCTGCACAAAAGTTCCTTGAATTATTGCAAAGAAACAAAAGAAAGTACACATCATTTTGTCATCCAAAGCTGCACCATCCACCTGCACGAAGTAAATCTATTAATTATAGAAAAGAAAGAAAAAGAGTACAGATAATATGCAAACTGTTTGATAATGATACAGTAAGCAGCAAAAGGAACAATCATAATGATAAAAACACGTGACATATCTTAGAACCGTAATTGTCTTAACTGAAATCAACACAGAGACATATCTTAGAACCGTAATTGTCTTGACTGAAATCAACACAGCTTACCTCAGTGACGTCCTGTACTGCTCATGCACTGCCAAACTACTGAACAATTTAAAACTTACCGTCTGGGGTATTGGGGATATTTTTGAGATCAATTACCATTTTCTTGAAGAAGAATAGCCACTTAAACCATAGTCTCACTTATGACATCTTGACTTATTGAAATAATATACTGTCATTCAAGTTCAGCAAATAAAGTTTGGGTCACAACACAACCAATCAAATGAACTGACTGGTATTTGGTCAGTAGTGGATGCATGACTTCTACATGTTTTTTTATTTAGACTGGTTAGTTTATTTTGTGCATGCAGCTGTTGACCATGTTAACTCACCTGTTGACCTGTGCCTGATGTGAAGCAGCGTGATGTGTGGGTGGGGCGTCAGTACAGTTCTCACACATACACGCCCTGTCTTCCTCCACCTGGCTGTCCTCCCCCGAGTGCACACTCCCCTCCCATACCCCCACCCCTGGGGATCTGTTATTGGACGTATCCCCACCCCTAGGGGACCGATCAGTAGACACATCGCCAGCCCCTACGGACTTTTCACTCATAATATCCCTGCATCTTGCAGACATTTCAGTATCCCCACCCCCTAGGGACCTGTCAGTAGGAACATTCTCACCCCCAGCAGACCGTTCAACTGTCCCATTCCGACCCCCAATGTCATCACCCTCAACATTTATGTGACCCACTTCTGTAACTGCTATAGTTTCCTCCATCACACCATCAACCACGTCTATTGATGTAAGCTCTTGATCTTTCACATTCCTGGTCAAGTGTTCACCACTGATGTTCACTTTATTTCCCATTCTTTCATAATTTTCTGCTACATCATTCCCATTCAACAGCGTCTTATCAGATTTCACATTTGTACAGTTGTTGTGATTATCTGTCAATGTTTTGCAACTATTTCCTAACTTAATTTCCTTGCCACCTGCATAAGTTTCCGTGTCACATCTTCCTGAATTGCTATCCACACTGCCTGCCCTACATCCTATTGCACTATTCATGGCTGCTTTACTTGTCCCAGAACACATTGGTGTGTTGGCCGCCTCCACTTTGCTTATATATTCACTGTCACACTCGTCTAAATCATTCAACATCATGTCTTCATCAAGGGAACTTACTGAAGAACTGTGAGCTAGAGACTTACAGGAGTTGCTTCCCTTTGCAGAATAAGTCTCGGAGCTATCTCCCTCATTCAAGGGAGGTAACATACCAAAACCTCCTTTACTCTTCCCACTTTTATCATCTTTCATTAGCAATGAAATTTTACGCAGATGTCTTATATCATTTTTTATCAACTCGGTGGGTGTTGCCAGAGACATTGACCTTTGACCTTTGAACACAGATCTGTAAACTCTGCCCTCAGAAGCATCATGACCTTCACCTTCAATGGCTGACCCCTGCTGTACACAGTCCTTACACTTGCACTGGTTCAATGCACCATTGTTGTTGTTGTTTTCAAAGGAATCCTGGTTACCATGGTAACCATAGTGCTGTTGCTTATGCAGGTTGTCATAGCGACACTGGTCACACTCACAGATGTAGTCTGGTTCCCTCCACCTGGCGATGCACTCCTCACAGTAGCAGGTCGCGTCCCCAGGGTCAAGGTCATCTGACCCGGAGGGGCAGTCTATGTCCCGGAGCTGTTCTACGCACGCCTCACACTGACACTCCACATATTCAGGTCCATTTAAACATTCTTCACATTCACAGGTCACATGACTTGGGCTTGCTTTGCGTTTATGTTCAGTTACCTCCCTTGGTGAAGAATACATTTTATTAATTATTGTTTTACCTCCCCTGTTTACAGTTCTGTTAGGGGCAGAAGTGTCAGGGTTGGTTTTCATAACTTTGGGAGTGATATACACATGGTTGGAGAAGCGATCTGGAATGGATTCCTCATCGGAGTAGTCTCCCTTTGCGGAAAAGTTTAAAATCTCACCAGAATCCTCACGAGAATCTTCAAAATCAGAGTCACCTCCCTTGCCAGTGTCCACGTCTCCAGCAATATCAATCATAGCCCCTCGTTCTTGCACAAGCTGGCCCGTCTTTGACACTCCAGTTTTGATTGGTTTAAAGTGTCGAACATCAATATCGTACCCAGTCAGCGTAAACTCCCTTGAAAGTCTCTTCTCGTCTGCTTGTAATGCTTTTGTGTCACTTTCATCCAATTCAAAAGATTTGTCACCATATTCTGCATCAGCATCAGCATCGTTATCAGCATTCTCTACGTTAACATCTACATTATCATTTTCAGTTTCATCAAGATGAGGTTCAAAGTTTTCAAACACTTCGTCAGTTTCAGTCATGTCAGCATCATGTGTTACCCTCACTGGTCTTTCTAGCTTCTTCCAGATTTCTTCAATGTTAGCCATGTCTTGTATTATACTGTCTAACAAGTTAATATCTCTCCTTATGTATTACCCATAACACAGTTCACCTGTTGGCCATGTTTTGTACTTCACTGTCTTATCTCTCCATATGCATTCCTCATAAGGAATTTCCCATAT